>JAOTOM010002061.1:0-88950 GCA_034440615.1 Ashinkailepas kermadecensis | reverse complement strand
AAATCATTGTCTAGGTCCGGTCGGGTAGTCGATCAATATGGTTGAAGAAACCTATATGGGAATTGAATACCAAAAGTTTCTACGGGAAAAACAATTAGAATATTCGCCAAAAATTCGAGAAACATATTAAAGATATCTTGTTGCATATCAGTCGAAAGTGCTCGATATCCCAAACAAAACGACCCTACTTGTTATGTCGTCTACCCCTTAGGCAATATTATATGGGCAATCTCAAAATTTTCGAGTCTACGGGCAGTCTCTAACGATTTTGACAAAAATCACTGTCTAGGGCCCGGGTCGGGTAGTCAATCAATATGGCTGAAGAAACATATATGGGAATTGAATACTACAAGTTTCTATGGGGAAAGAACAATTAGAATATTCGCGAAAATTCGAGATACATGTTAAAGATACATTGCTGCATATCAGTCGAAAGTGCTCGATATCCCAAACAAAACGACCTTACTTGTTATGTCGTCTACTCCTTAAAAATTATATGGCACTCAAAAAGTCGAGTCTAGGTGGAGGCAGCCACTGATTTTTTGGCGTTAAAATACTGCCAGCCCGGTCTGGTAGCCAATGAATATGGCTGAAGAAACCTATATGAGCATTGAACACTAAAAGTTTCTATGGGAAATAAATACTAGAATATTCGCGAAAATTCGAGAAACATGTGAAATATATATTGTTGCATATCAGGCGAAAGTGCTCGAAATCAAACGACCCTAATTGTTATGTCGTCTGCCCCTTAGGAAAAATTGTACGGGCATCTAAAATTTCGAGTCTATGGGCAGGCCCCTACGATTTTGACAAAATGGTTGTCTTGGGCCGTGTCGGGTAGTCAAACAATATGGCTGAGGAAACCTATATGGGAATTGAACACTAAAACGTTTCCTATGGGGAAGGAAGAATTAGAATATTCGCGAAAATTCGAGAAATATGTTAAATCTATGTTTTTGCATATGAATCGAAGGTGTTCGAAATCCCAAACAAAACGCCACTACTTTCTGTGTCGTCTACCCCTTAGGAAAATATGACGACCGGTGGCTCGCCAAATGATGATGTGTTGTGACGGCCGGTGGCTTGTCTGATGGTGGTGTTCTGTGACGACCGGTGACTCGTCTGATGATGGTGTGCTGTGATGACCGGTGGCTCGTCTGATGCTGGTGTGTTATGACGACCGGTGGCCCGCCTGATGCTGGTGTGTTGTGACGACTGCTGGCTCGCCTGATGCTAGTCTGGTGTAGCGACCGATGGCTCGTCGATACTGGTGCGTTGTGTCGACTGCTGGCTCGCCTGATGCTGGTCTGGTATGACGACTGGTGGCTCGTCTGATGCTGGTGTGTTGTGACGACTGGTGGCTCGTCTGATGCTGGTGTGTTGTGACGACTGTTGGCTCGTCTGATGCGGTGTGTTGACGACCGGTGGCTCGCCTGATGCTGGTGTGTTGGCTGACGACTGCTGGCTCGCCCGATGCTGGTGTGTTGTGACGACTGGTGGCTTGCCTGTTGGTGGTATGTTGTGACGACTGCTGGCTCGCCTGATGCTAGTCTGGTGTGACGACTGGTGGCTCGTCAGATGCTGGTGTGTTGTGACGACTGGTAGCTCGACCAAGCTTCGATGCTGGTGTGTTAGTGACGACTGTTGGCTCGTCTGATGCGCGATTGTTGCTGACGACCGGTGGCTCGCCTGATGCTAGTGTGTTGTGACGACTGCTGGCTCGCCTGATGCTGGTGTGTTGTGACGACTGGTGGCTTGCCCTGATGGTGGTATGTTGTGACGACTGCTGGCTCGCCTGATGCTAGTCTGGTGTGACGACTGGTGGCTCGTCTGATGCTGGTGTGTTGTGACGACTGGGGCTCGTCTGATGCTGGTGTGTTGTGACGACTGCTGGCTCGCCTGATGCTGGTGTGTTGTGACGACTGGTGGCTCGCCTGATGCTGGTGTGTTGTGACGACTGCTGGCTCGCCTGATGCTGGTGTGTTGTGACGACTGGTGGCTCGTCTGATGCTGGTATGTTGTGACGACCGGTGGCTCGCCTGATGCTAGTCTGGTGTGACGACTGCTGGCTCGCCTGATGCTAGTCTGGTGTGACGACCGGTGGCTCGCCTGATGCTGGTGTGTTGTGACGACTGCTGGCTCGCCTGATGCGGTGTGTTGTGACGACCGGTGGCTCGCCTGATGCTGGTGTGTTGTGACGACTGCTGGCTCGCCTGATGCTGGTATGTTGTGACGACTGTGGCTCTGGTGTGGCGACCGGTGGCTCGCCTGGTTCGATCACGTATCCTATGCTGTGTGGCATTCGGGATGCAAAATTAACCCGCGAGATAGCTGAACTCCCTGGAACACGAGGTTCCACCGAATTCCTGTGAATATTTCCTCGTGGCATATTCGGTCTTTCTCTCCCCCAACGCTCGAAAAAAATGGAATACACTTTCCCACAATAGGACACGTATATATAGGACACACGGTGCACAATAGGACACACGGTGCACAGTAGGACACACGGTGCACCACCAACCTGCACTTAGCACGAGCAATGCGAGCAATGCGAGAAATATGAACAATATGAGCAATACGAACAATACGATCAGTTGTGTTACATCGCCGGGCAGTAGCATGTATTGCTGACGGGCTGATCGTTTGATCGAATTTGAACAGGATGTTTGTGCTAGTGACCAGTTGAGCCTAGTTGAGCAGCATGTTTCGTATGTTGGTGTTTCGCGCACCTTGCGATTTTGATATGCAACACGGTAGATCTAGCATGCTCCTATAATTTTCACGCACATTATATTTCTTCTTTCCCCATAGGAACTTGTAGTTTTAAATTCCATATAGGTTTCTTCAGCCATATTGTTTCACTACCCGGCTCGGGCCTAGACAGTGATTTTTTTTTGAAAATCGTAGGGGGCCTGCCCCATAGACTCGAAATTTTGTGATGTCCATATTTCTTCCTATGGGGTAGGCGTTATACAAATTATTTACATTTTGTTTGGCATTTTCGAGCACGAGCACTTTTGATTGATATGCAACACGATATATTTTGCATTCTTCTATAATTTTCACGCAAATATATATTCTTCTCTTCCCTCTATCCCCTTAGGATATTTTATTCCCTTCTAGTTTTTTTTTTTTCTATTATTTTGCTTCCCCCCCGGCCCGGGCCGGGAATTTTTTTTAAAAGAGTAGGGGCGGGCCCTTCCCCTAGAATTTATATTATGTCTTTATATTTTTTTAAAGTAGTAGGGGGTAGGCGAATTCGTGGTTTTTTGTCTTTGTCTTTACTCCCCCCTCCTTTGGTAATAAACACCCTGGTTCTTCCAGCTTCTATAATGTTTACGCAAATTTTATTTCTTCTTTGGATATTAATTTTTTGATTGAATTAATATTTTGTTTTTCTCATACAGTTTTTTTACCCCACCTCGGGGCGCTAAGAGTGTGTTTTTTGAAAATTGTTGGGGGCCAGCCCATAGGGTTTAAATTGGTGTGGGTTTTTTTTTTTTGTTTTTTTGGTGGGTGGCCAAATAAAAGGTTTTTTTTGTGGGTTTTTTGGCACTTTTAATTTTTAAATTTGAGATGAAAGTTAGTGGATCTCCTCTCAAATTTGCACAACTATATTTCTTTTTTTCCCTACCCAAACCTTCTTTTTATATAAAAAAACCCAACTTATTTTTTTTTCCTGTTTTATTGTTTAGGGGTCCGATGGAGTGTGGTGTTTTTTTTAAAAGTCGTCGTTATCCCCCAATAAGTTGCTAAGTATTTATTTAAAATAAAAGCACAAATTAGTTGGAGTATAAAGTATTATTTCAATTTCTTATCCCCCTGGGAGAGGCCCCGGGGCAAGGTAAAAATTGTGGCATTATAGCTCGAAATAATTGGTAATAATGTTGGAAGTTAGGAGCTTTAACGTTGCAATTTAGGGGGTTTTGTACGGGGGAAATTTGAAACCCTTTGTGAACCCCCGCCGGACCCCTGCTTACTTCCGCTACATAAGTACCGATGTTCTGGCGCCATGTTTCCTGTCATACGACAAATACGTCCTAAACTTCGTGGACGTACGTCCACGAAGTTGGCGTGTTGTTGTCGTCAATTCCGGTGGTTGAGATTGATGGGGTGTGTGAAGCTGTGGTCTGGCTGCTGACTGCTGCAAAAAGTGATTAGTTTGAGTGGTGACCGTAAGTGGAATAACCAGCGTTTTTTTTGGTGTCGTTCTGTTTGTTTTTATTGATATCTTTGTTCCCACATTTGTGTCGGAGTACATGTGAAGCCCATCCTATCCAGTATGAACCCGGAGTGCAAAAATGTTTTCAGAGATACAATCTCTTAAGAAGTGCCTTAATTCCCACCCTGCTTGTGACTCTTATTAAGTCTAAACACTAACTTTATGATTTTATAATAAAGTTCAAAAATGTTGTCCTGCAATAGGTATTTTTTCTTCAAACAGGTGTCATATTGGCTGCAAGGTGAAAATTTCCTAATAATTATTTTGGTAATCTTTACCTTTTGGCCAACACATACTGCCAAGGTTAGTGATTTGTAAAGAGGTGTACAGTGGAGAACAGTGACGTCACAGGAGTCAGGGAAGTGATGTCACAGGAGTCGGGTGTTGATGACAGGCACTAAACTAACCTAACCTAACCTAACTTAACTTAACCTAACTTAACACATCAACACCTGACTCCTGTGACGCCACTTCCCTGACTCCTGTGACGTCACTGTTCCCTACTGTACACCTTTTTACAAATCACTAACCTTGGCAGTATGTGTCGGCCAAAAGGTAAAGATTACCATTATTTCTCTCTCTCTCTTTACCTCTTACCCACATCTATCAAAATACTGCTATAAAATAAATAAATAAAAATTATAATGCTGAACTTGGCACACCTGAATAAATTGTTCAGGTCAAAAACCAATGGGTTGTACTAGAAGCTGGATAAAACACCAGGTATTCTCGCTAGAGGCTCTAGTGAGCTCCGTTGTAGTGACGTTCGTGCCTTTGATGACATCTTGAGAGCTGATTTTGGATGTCTGTTCTCTACCAAGAGAAAAGCAATCATGCCCTGATTACAAAAACACATTTCGGATCGTGATTGCAGCTTGGATCCCATGGAAAGTATTTTGTGTGATATCATACATATGAATCAGATCTGGCAATTAGCAGTTTGAAACTCAGAATATTAAGAAAATTAAGCGGACCCTACAGGAACTAACGTCACTGCCATTAGTGACACTTGTGGTGCACTTGCTCATGTAGTGTGCTCCAGTTTGCTTGTTGGAGCCATTGGAATTACGGAGCTCGAGCATGGGACAATGTACGTGTAGACGATGCCGATGTTGCATTGAAGCATCCATCCATCACTCCGAGCAGGACACCATCAAGATCCTCTTTGTCAAAAGTGCATTCAGCAATATGCCTGACCACACCTCCCTGCCCCTAATCCATTTGAACCCACCCTATGCCTTCATGCATTGTGCCCCCCCCCCCCCAATAATTTTTAGAAGCCTACACCTATGTTGGCTACATCCAATAACCTGTTCATCCCAGATTAATTCAGCTTTTCTCCGGTCAGCTCAACCCCATCCGCCCAAGGCCATCATCCGCTACTCCTGAACTCATGGCAGGAATGTTAACGATGCAAGTAACACAACTCGGCATGCTCGCATTTGACTCACAAGCGCATCATTTATGTCAAAATTTGGTTTACCTTTAAAGTAAATGTATCTTGGAAATCCTCTGACGTTCTTCGCACTAATAAGCCAACAAGCTTGGAAAAACCAAGCTGCTTGGAAAACCTGTAGGTAAAAAACTGAGCACAATCTATAGTGCAATCTAACCTAACCTAAGCTAACCTAACCAATTCACTCTTGGCACACATAACTTGATAACTAATATAACCTGGGGGACGAGTGGTCTGGGGGTAAGATGCTCGTCTCGCAATCGAAAGGTTGTGGGTTCGAATCTCACCTGTCGCTACTCTTCGCCAACGACCAATCAGAGTGAGAGATTGGCGATGCTATATGACTCAACGGTTGATGTGTCGTAAAACCAATAACCAACTAACATAACCTAAACTACCCTAACCTAACATAACATAACCTAATCTAAATTAAACTAGCCTAACCAATTCACTCTTGGCACGCATAACTTGATAACTAATTGCACTCTGCACTCACCCACAGCTGCACAGAATTCAAACATGAGCAAAGCAGCAAAATGTTAAATGTTGGCATTCCTCCCACAAATCGGAACATCACGCCAAGGTTGTGGGAATGACAGGAAGACGCCAATCCCAGAAACTGGACGTCAATGGCAATATGTGTATGCGCATTAAGCATCTTCATTATTCGTCCTAAAGAAGCTGGATTCTTCCCCCTATATCGTCATAAATGCACCAGGTACACTTATGACCTATTGGTGGGAAATATCTCCAAGAACATGTTGGTTTTTTTTTGGTTTTTTTTTAAATTCCCCTACCTATTAATAGGTAGGCAGGAGTGCCCTTCCATACCCGTGCGACCTAATTACGTTAAATTCCAGGGATGAGAAGTAGGTCATGGTAAGCAAGTCAAGTTAGGTCATACCACTCCCTGCTCCTGTTTCTTGCTGGACAGATCCTGCCACCAGATATTAGTAAAAGATGTTCCTGAATCCCTCTCAGACAATTAGCAATGCTAGTAACGTCTTCGAGGGCTCCAGAAAAAAAAACTGCTATAGGTGTTAATGGGGAAATAATATAAAATCCCTAATCTTGCACGTACATCTCCTAAACTATTACTACACTAAGGAGAAAGGACAAACAAAGTAGAAGAAAGAAGAAAGAAAGAAAACATGATACTTAACGAAAATATCCGAATAAGACAAGTTCACCATGCATAGCACAACCTTATCACCGACATTCATTGGACAAATTCATATTTTCCAGTAATGTATTGCCTGATGTGTTTTTTTCAAAATGATTTTACTTCTAGGTACATCTTCAATCCTATGGAAGTGAGAGCAGATTATTTTATTCCAGGCTTTTGGTGCAATAAAGGGTAATGAAAACATCCTGTAATTGATATCAGAAAAGGGTATTTGAAAGTGTTGTCTAACTCTGAGGCCACCTTCTTGATGAAGTTGAAACATCAGAAAGAGGTGCTGGTAATCAGTGATTTAGAAAACCTAGCATTATGTAAATGCATTGTTCATCAATTATGTCCAGAAACTTAAGAACTCTTAATGCTTGATAAACAATTCATTTGTATGGTATAAGTAAGGTTTCTTGTCAACAATCCTAATAACACGCTTCTGCAACTTAATAATCTTGTCAAGCTTAGAGTGGTAAGTACTTCCCCAGACAACAGCACAGTAATTTAGATATGGCAGTATTAGAGAATTATACAGAAGAAGCAATTCACAAGTTGATAGAAAGTACCTAGATTTGCCTATAATACCAATATTTCTGCTAATTTTTGAAGAAATGGCACTGATATGGCTTTTCCATGTCATGTCTTCATCGATTAATACACCTAAATATTTTATGCAGTTATGCCTTGTAATATTAAAACTATTTATTTTTACATGAAGGTCATCACATGGTTTCCTGGAAGAATAAAATTTGATATCCAGTCTTATCAGCATTAATAGATAATCTGTTGGTATGAAACCATGCAATTATTTTGGGTATTACCTCATCTACTTTAGTTTGTAACTCAAAATGATCATTAGCTGTAATAGGTATGGCTGTATCATCTGCAAAGAGGTAAAAGCTAGGTAAATTGGAAACATTGCAACGATCATTAATGTATAGAAGAAATAGCAGAGGTCCAAGAATCGAACCCTGAGGAACACCTATTGTGATATTTAATGGTTGGGAGAGGATGTCATGTATCTTGGTTCTTTGAGATCTATTTGATAGGTATGAGTTTAACAGTTTATATATATTTCCCCTAATGCCAATAAAGTAAATCTTTTGTAACAAAATGCTGATGCTGACAGTGTCAAAGGCCTTTTTCAAATCCAGATACAGGGTACAAACTAATGTATTATTTACAAGGGCTTTAGTTACTTCATTATGCATCAGAGCAATTGGCATGTATGTGCTATGTTTTTTTTCTGAAACCAAACTGCAGTGGGTGTATGATATTATTTTCATTTAGAAATGATGATACACTAATGTGTATTAATCTTTCCAGCACCTTCGAAAATATTGGTAGCAAAGAGATTGGCCTATAATTAGTAAATTTATTATTTTCCCCTGATTTATATACAGGAATTATAACTGCAGATTTTAATGCATCAGGGAATATTGCAGTGCTCAGACAAAGATTGAAGAAATATGTTAGATGTTGCAAAATACTTCTATATGTTCCAAGCAAAATTTGTGTGCTAATTTTATCCATACCTCCACCCACAGGGTTCAAAGACTTAACAATTTCTTCAATTTGAGCTTCATTAACAGAAGGAATATTGTTAATGCTGGCAAGAGTAGGCTGTGTAAGGTAATATAATGGGCTATTGTGTGGTGCAGGTATATTTTTTTCCAATTCACTACCCATCGTTGAAAAAAAAGTATTGAATTTATCAGGTATTTGTTCATTTACACAGGTAGCCCCAGAGTCATCAACATAGCACCTTGGGGGAACTGTTTGCACTTCATTCTTGTTTGTAATTTCATTCAAATACTTCCATGTTTTTTTGCTATCACCTTTGCTGTCCTGGAATGCCCTCTTGTAATATAATCGTTTTGCATCCCTAAGCACATTGCAAAGCATGTTATTGCATTGCAAAGCAACCTATACATTTTGTATTTATTTTCATTCCATAAAATTATATTCCTAATATATTTTGCATAAAGTTTATTTTTTGTATTTATTGAACACAGAAGTGCAGGGGTTACCCATGGTTTAATTGGATTCTTTCTTCTACTGGGTGTAAAAGTTTTAGATAATATTGTAATACCTGTTTCATATGCCTTAATAAGTTGGTTGCATGCTTGATTAGCATCAGTTTCATCTTGAAAGGCTTCCAAGTTGTTGATGAGGTGATCATTTAATTCACTGATTTTATGTTTATCAAAGACTGTCACTGAATGTCTTGTTATATTTGAACTTTCAATTAATGACGGATTAAGAAGAACTGGAAAATGATCTGATAAATCATGAAGTAGTATTCCTGAATTGTTAAAGACATTAACATCATTGATAAATATATTATCCAAAAGGGCATCTGATTCATTACAAATCCGGGTTGCTTTTGAGATGGTTGGGAAAAATCCATAAGAATTGAACAAATTCATAAAATTAAGTGTAGGTTTATCAGAGTGATATTTCAAAAGATTGTAATTGAAGTCCCCTGCTATGACACATGTACATTTGGTGTTTTCCAATGAGTCAAGTATTTTTTTCCAAATAGTCCATACCCCCGACGAGGCACCACCTTTACGTGGTGGGGGGGGGGGGGATTGAGTGCCCTTAGGACCCAGAATCCCAGTCCATCGGTGAGCCGGCGAGGGGTCAGACTAGGAGTGCCTTACTCGTCCTTCCATCCGTACGCTCCCATTCCAACGCCCATCTCATCCCAACATCCATATCCTTCACCTGGCCCTACAACACCAACTATCCCTACTATGAGCAGGCAGGACAACTTCCCCGGTCCCGCCCTCCAGCTCAGTTTTATCGGGGTAGCCGCGCCCCCTCGGCCCGTCCCCCGGGGTTGACGGAGTCCTGGAGGTTGAGGTCCCCCGTCGTACGGTGCTAGTTGTGACGGGGGACCAACACGCCTCTTTGGTCCTGATATCCCGGAGGGGCGGGCGGGCCCGTGGGGCCTCACGCGGGCCAAGTGGCCGGTCGCCTCGGGCCGGGGACCTGGGAATTTTTCCCAGTGTCTGCCGGCCCGGCCGGCTGGGGTCAAGGGGTGGACGGCGCTGGATCCGGGTCGGGGTGGTGAGTCCCTCTCTCCCGGCCGGGCGAAGGCGCCGTCTGCCCCGTATAGCTCCTCGGGCGCCTGGCGTCCTCCCGTCCGCGGGGCCCAGGCGTCCCCCCCCCCCCCGTAGGGCCCCTGTGTGGTGGGGCGCCCGAGGAGCAGAAACCAAGCATACTACATGGATTCGTTCAACACAAAAACCCATCCTGGACCCCGTGGGGACCAGAACATCGACTTACCCAGTGGAAGTCGCACCACCAACCCGACACCGGCAGAGGCATACCGCCCTACACGTTCTCCGCGCAATCCACCTAGCAGAGATCAGCATCTTGGTCACACCAGTACCACGTCGGCGTCAAGAAAAACTATACCACGCATTTTAATATTTAAATCCATTGACCCAGACAGGACCCTATCATCACTCTCGCCCTTCCAGCGTAAGAGAGGATGTGACCGCTTTCGGGACCGTCACGCGCTGTGACAAATTACGGGACGAAGGGATAGAGGTGGAGTTTCAAAATCAAGAGGACACAAGGAGGTCTTTAGGCATGGACAAGTTCATTTACAGCATACGAACCCCAGATGGCACTAGAGACATCGCCATTCCAATAAAAGTTGAACCACATAATACGACGAATTTCTGCAAAGGAGTGATCAGCTGTTACGATCTAAGGGAGGTTTCGGAGGCTGAGATAGTTGACGGATTAACAGAATATGGTGTGGTAGAAGCGCAAAGAATGAAGGTGCGAAGGGGAAGGGAACTCCAACCCACTAATAACATCATCCTCACTTTCAGCTCCACTGACCTGCCATCAGCAGTGCAAGTAGGCTACGTAAGAGTAAAAGTGAGTCTTCGTACCAAATCCAATGAGGTGTTTCCGATGTCAGCGGTATGGCCATACAACTCGATACTGTCGCGGCCGCCCTGCTTGTGGAAAATGTGGATCACCAGATCACGCTCTTGAAAAGTGCGAATCGCAGAATGTGTGGTGTGTGAACTGTGGTAGGACACAAGTGCCACACACAACCTCTGACAGATCATGCCCAACGTACATCAAGGAAAAAGAGATATTGTCGCTGAAATGCACGAGGAATCTGTCCTTTCGGCAAGCCCGTGAGGCATACGACGAAAACCACCCGAAAGTGTCTTACGCCGAGATGACTCGCGGTAGCCTGACAAACTTTCCACAACAGCAGCCCACCATCACCACGCAGCTGCTTGTCCAACTTAGCACTTTGCTGAGTTCGTTTGGTATTGCTTGTACACCTTCCACGGGATCGGAGACACCTGAGCTGCATCACACAGTTCAGTCGTCTAGGCCGGAGCAGGCCAAAGAAACGTCAACCCGAGAACGACCACGGTCTTCTGAGATCTCAGAGACCCAAAAGGAAGGAGACGAGTGGACCCTGGTACAGCGTGCCAAAAAAAAACACTCCAAACTCCCGGATACTCCTTCCACCACACCCAATATTCCCACATCCAAGGTAACCCATCCCGCATCACCGCGATCAACCCCTGCTCCTCCCCCTCCTGCTCCTCCCCCTCCTCCCCTTCCCCCTCCAACGTTCTGCTGTACATCATCGAGACGCATCCCTGTCACGCCTCCACCAGTGACACGAGACCCGAAGGCCAGTGTTCGCCAAGCAGCCCCGGACCTGGGACCGGTTGGCCGGGCGAACCGAAACGCGTCTCCAAGCGTACAGTCGAGAGCCCATGCCACCCAGCTGACAATCCAGTCGACATCGGCACCTCATATTCCATCACCCATCCCACCACGTGGGGGCGATGCTCCGGCATCCCCATCCCCGATCAGAGGACGGAAGCGTGCTCCACCTTGGCAGGCATCCCCTACCGACGGAGCAAGCCCTAGGGGAAGGTCACGGACCCACTCTTGTTCCACGAAGTTCCAGTGACCGCCCTATTAGTCACTCCATCGTCTTAACTCGTTTTAACTGGCTTCTTTTACTGCAATTTTACAGTGGAATTGCCGAGGTTTGAAGACTTCCGTTTTTGATCTTGTGACCGTTTTAAATCGGCACAACCCTGCAGTCATCTGTCTCCAAGAGACAAAGCTGGCACCACAGGACACATTGAAACTCAAATGTTACCAGGTGTACCGTAGCGATGTACACCCTATACACATTTCGCATGGAGGCGTGCTACTTGCCGTCCACCACAGCATACCAGCACGTGAGCTGGTCCTCCGAACACCTTTGCAAGCGGTCGCAGCGCAGGTTACGCTTGACCACCATTGCATAAACGTGTGCTCCCTGTACCTCCCTCCTGGAACATCATTCCCTACTGCGGAGCTGAAACAGCTACTAACGGAGCTTTCACCACCTGTTCTGCTACTGGGAGACTTCAATGCCCACCACACTGCTTGGGGATGTTGGGATATCAGCATACGGGGTCGAATCCTGGAAGATTTAATCTTGAACGAGCCACTCTGCCTCCTAAACACAGGTGCGCACACTCATCTGGCGCTGCCATCGGGCCGGACATCAGCACTAGACCTGAGCATAGCCAGTCCTGAACTGGCTCAGCAGTTCGAATGGTCAGTTCATGATGACTGCCTGGGAAGTGACCACTATCCGATATGGCTGACTTTTCGGAGAACCGTAGTTCTGGGAGTACGGCCGCCACGTTGGAACTTAAGGATGGCAGATTGGACCAGTTTCGAATCTCGGGCACAGATGGCTTTTACAACCGACATTGAAAATAACTGTACTAGTGTGGAAGATTTTACATCACGACTACTCCAGTGCGCCAATGAGTGCATTCCACGCACCTCTGGCACCCCCACGCCGTATTCCAGTTCCCTGGTGGACCGAGGAATGCAAGCAGGTTATCTGCGACCGCAAACGGGCTCTTAAGGAGTTCAGCAAACACAGCACTATGGCTAATATGCTAGCGTTTAAAAAGGCCAAGGCACTGGCTCGACGAACAATACGTGCCGCGAAGCGTGCATCCTGGCGAGAATATATAGGGAAGATTAGCCGAACAACACCAACCTCCGAATTATGGTCGCGCATGAAAAAGATTGCTCGTCGGTTTAATTCAGTCCCACTCCCGGTCCTCAACATCAGAGGAAATATCATAACCGATCCAGGCGAGGTAGCCAACCACATTGCTTACGCTATTGCGAAGCGTAGCCAACCTACCGACCCAAATTTCCTGCAACACCGTGCTCGGTGCCAGAAGGACGAGATCAGTTTTAACACAACTGAACAACTGCACTACAACCTGCCGTTTACTCAAGCTGAGCTTGTCTCCGCACTCAGCCAGTTGAAAAGTGTGTCTGAGGGACCGGACGCAGTACACAATGAAATGCTACAGCACCTACCGACGCGCGCAAAACATATTCTTATCACCATCTTCAACAGACTATGGACAAGGGGATGTTTCCCACCAGCCTGGCGGAAAGCAATAATAGTACCAATACTAAAGCCCGGTAAAAGCGGCGATGACCCCTCTCACTACCGTCCGATATCGCTCACTTCATCATTGTGCAAGCTGATGGAGAGAATGGTCAGCCTTCGACTGACTTGGTTCCTAGAAGCCCAGAACATTTTAACCAACGACCAGTGTGTCTTCCGGAAAAATCGCAGTACGGTAGACCACGTTTTAAAGCTGAACACAGAGATTCGTGTGGCTTTTGCAAAGAACAAGCATTTGGGGGCAATATTTTTCGACATTGAGAGCGCCTTTGACACCGCCTGGAGACACGGCATCCTGCTTAAGATCCATAAGTACGGACTCCGTGGAGCTTTGAGCATGTTCTTAAAAAATTAATGACAGACAGACAGTTCTGTGTGCGTGTGGGTAACCAGGTTTCAGGTTGGATGCACCAAGTCGAGGGAGTTCCCCAGGGCAGCGTCCTGAGCACTTCTCTCTTTTCTCTTATTATGAACGACATCGGCGACTCACTCCCCTCATCATTTGGGCGGTCTCTTTTTGCTGACGACTTTGCTATCTGGTTGCACGGCTCGTCACCCCATCTTATGGAGCGACAGCTTCAACTTGCTATTTTCCGCCTGGAGAAGTGGGGACATACAAATGGATTCAAGTTTTCCATAGCTAAAACAGTTGCAGTACATTTCTGTCGACGTAGGCGTAACTGCCCAGACATGGCGTTGAGATTGTACGGGCAAGATGTGCCTACAGCATCAGTGGCTCGTTTTCTTGGTGTGCAGTTCGATCATCGTCTTACATACAGAGAACATATCAAAACACTCCGAGACAAATGTTTTAAAGCACTTGCGATATTTAAGTGTGTATCTCGTACGTCATATGGCGCAGATAGAAAGACACTACACCTGCTGTATCGTAGTCTGATCCGCTCGAAGCTCGACTACGCTTGTTTCGTATACGATGGCGCGTGTGTTACTACAAAGCGAACGCTTGACCCAGTACATCATGCTGCGGTGCGAATAATTACAGGTGCATTCCGCACCTCTCCCACGGTTAGCGTGCTAGCAGTTGCGCATGAGCCTCCACTGTCTATGAGACGCGACATGCTGGGTCTGCGATACGCCTGCAAAATGCGACAGTTCCCGACACACCCGTCATATCCGGCGGTCTTTGCTCATGACTTATATGCTGTCCTTCGAAATCACATTAGGAGAGGAACTACTTACTGTGTGCGAATGAGGACGCTCCTGGGACGAATGGAAATACGACTACAAGGAATTCGAAAATATGAAGAACTGTCTACTTCTCCGTGGGAGCTGATCTCCCCCTCTATCGATATTTCCCTCGCGGACATGAAAAAACAAGATGTCACAAAAGAGGAGCTACACTCACACTCGCTAGAACATATGTCCACAACGTATCACAAACACCTCATCACCTACACGGATGGCTCGAAGATAAACACCGGAGTGGGTAGTGCCTTCGTTAGAGGATCCGTCACAAGATCATTCTCCCTACCGTCACACGCCACGGTCTTCACTGCCGAGTTGATCGCCATCAACAAAGCACTAGCGTTCATCGAAGTTGATGACGAGGTCTTACATGTTATCCTGACTGACTCTCTCAGTAGTATCTTGGCACTGCGTAGTTTTTATCCCCAAAACGTCATTGTACGAGACATTTTATTGCAACTCGCTTCGCTCCATCGTATGGGAAAGCAGGTCTCACTTTGCTGGATTCCAGCACATGTAGGAATCCGTGGAACTGAGCTGGCAGATCAGGCTGCAGGGCGTGCGGCACACGCCCCATGTCGCCGTGCACTTCCACTTCCTGCTAGTGACTACTACCCTACTATATCATCATTTCTATTCAGGCAGTGGCAGGAAAGCTGGGACCGAATAGACCTAAACAAATTAAAGCGAATCAAACCACACTTGGAGCTGTGGCCCTCGTCATTCTGTCGAACTAGAAGGGACGAAGTGGCCATTTGTCGCCTCAGAATTGGTCACACTCTAGCAACACAGATACTTACTGTGCGGGGACGACAGACCGGAATGTGTGAAGTGTAATGCCGCGCTGACTGTGCACCATGTGCTGGTGGCGTGCACAGCATATGCAGAAGAACGCAGGAGGCACTTCGGATATGAAGCGCATACTTTGGGACTAGTGGACTTACTTGGAAACGATTCCCGATTTATATATAACAGAGCAGTTTTGGCCTTCCTCGCGGAGATACGATTTCAAGTAATATATGCTTCTGCCTAGGTGACAACTCACTCCCCAGACATAATTTAATTCGAACGTGACAATCTGACTCGTGTCTAAGCAAGTTTGTTATGGGGGCAATATAACCCGCATGGGTTGACGCACCCTAAAACCCCAATAATCATCATCAAATAGTCCATAAATATAGTGTGGCTCAGACTTGGAGGGCTATACATTTCCCCTACTAGGAATCTTTTCGCTGGTACACCAAACTTCACTTTGATTTCCAGAAAACTTGTCTCAAAATGATCACTCTCCAGGTCTTTTCTTTCCCTAGCCTCATATCTATTACTTACATATATTGCTGTACCTCCACCTTCACCTTCTTTTCTACTAGATGAAAAGAGATTATAATTTTTTAGACTAAAGTATTGTTCTAAATCTTTCTTCAACCATGTCTCTGATACACAAATAACTGACCAATCAACTTTAGAGCTTGCTAGAAAATTAACAACTTATTTATTCTTCAGGGATCTTGCATTGATATGAAGTACTGATAATCCAGCATTACAGTTAAGTGGTTGAGGTAGGGTATAATATGTACATTGTGACAATATAAGTTCATGAGGAGGGTACTTATCATTCAAATCATTCCCTAGTAATTCCAATGTAGCTCCCTCAAGTTTGAACCTGCTCATTACTCAGATAAAGAGCCAACTGGAAATGGTGATTATATCTGGAAATGTAAAACTTGGAATAATAATTGTGCATGGACATTGAACTGGGAACACACAAAAGAGGGACCATGAATGATCGGAAAGCAAAATGGAAAAAGGAAATTAGGGAGGTAAAGTTCACACCATCAAGAAGCATAGTTTGAAAAATAAATCTAGATAGTTGTATGCCTAGATGAGATGATAGAGGAGCAAGGATTCTATTGCAAGTGAAAGGAACACTTGCCAATACCATGTGTGGGAAGTTATCAAACATCCCTGCAGCAGTAAACTTTTAGCAACACCAGTTGTCTGTGATACCCCCTCCCTCTCCCAGGCAGCAATTTACAATTTAAGGACAATAATATCACCAGGTTACATGCCCTCTCATATGCCAACATGATAGTAGATTGACACATGTTCAATGTTCAAAATAAATAAATAGATCCAGATTGAATTGATTATAAGTAAATTGGCATAATAGTTGCCTTCTGTAGTGTTAGATAATTCTGCCTTCTGTAGCCTTCTGTAGTTAGGTTTGAAGTTGTTGATAACCTATCTCCCTCCTTGAAAAATATAATTGGGTATAACGGCCGTATTTACCGTGTAACTGGTGCAGATTGCCTATGGGCTATGACGAACTGGGAGATGTTCAGCTTTGGCTACTACGTTATTTTCAGTGGTATGTCCAGTCAAGGCATTCATATTTCCCAGTGTTGACCTATTGTGCTCTACGTTAAAGATTAAACCAAATGAAAAATAAGTGCCAAAAATATCTGAAGGAGGCATTCATGGGAAATGTTTTTTGCAATGATAGTGTTCAGTTCATCTTTGATGAAGTGTTAGAAATAAAATTGGGGAGCTGCATGCCAATATGTTGTCTGAAAAGCTAGATTTGGTATGCATAACTGAGGCATGGACTAATGAAACATTTTGTAGATCTGATCTGAAGTGTTAGATCTGGTGCTTGCAAATGAGGAAAATTGTGTACAGAATGTGAACTTTGGAGAGATGTTCAATGACAGTGATCACGATATGGGCGCTGTATAACCAATGCAGTTGATGCACCCTAAAACCCTAATAACCAACCGACAGTGATCACGACATTATACATGTTTCCTTATATATTGAAAGTGTATAAATCAATAGAACATTGATCCTACATTTTGCTAAGGGGAATTACAATGAGTTCAGGAACTTCCTGAATGAAATTCATTGGCAAGAGTTCATTGGCATCATCAGAAGATTCATGGAGATGGGTTTAGATGCTTATGAATTGTGGATAATGGGAAGAGACAAACTGTTCAGGATATGTTCATTCCGAATAGGCAAATTAGAGTAAACAAAGATTAGCACCCTTCATGGCTGACCAAGGAAGCAAAACATTTACTGGAGTCAAAGAAGCAGGCATTTAAGAAACTGAAAGATGCCAACTCTGAAGAAAATATAGAAGCATATAGAATAGCTAGCCATATGGCTAGGTGTGTTAGGGCATCTAAAAGTCTGGATGAAATCAAATTAATTTGAGAATGTCCAGCAGGCAATGCTATGAGGTTCTTCAGCTTCTACAAATTTAAGTCTTAAAAGCATAGTGTACGGCCACTGCAGGTAGGTGATGAAATAGTGGTTGATGATTGTGATATAGTGTAGTCCCTAAGCAAACAATTATTTTGAAAATTATGAAAATGGAATTTTTAAAATATTGGTAGGACACTTGAGCTATGTGTATTCTGTGAGATCGAATGAATAGGGCTGGATAGGCAAGGTAGATATACATTGATGGGTGTGTAGGATGTTGGTGGATGGATTATTTGGAATTAGAGATGTGGTGTTGGTTGGAGCGATGGGTGTCTTTTTGCCTGGGTTATGGTAACTTCCCCTACAGACTTAACTTGGATGGGCCCTTGTGGCTCATCCAATATGGCTCATCATTAAGTCTGAACACTATGACTTGATGACTTTATGACACCAAAAAAGGGTGTTTTTCAACTTTGAGGTATCTACAAGACAAGTATACAAGTATACATCTGTATCATGCATCTACAGGAATCTACATCTACAAGTATACATTTGCAGAGTAAATGATTGGTCACCACATCAACCACGTTCAGAAACATTGCAATTGAAAAATAAATTTGAAGAATTCAAAAATTACCTTAATGTGCAAAGTTACCCAAAAGGGGCTTTGAGTTGGGTAATATAGCATTAAAACAATGTTTTCTTTCAAAAATAATGTAATGTAGCCTAACCTAGCCTAACCTTCCATGTAAGAAACCATGCTCTTTAAAAAAAAGGAAAATTTTTCTTAAAGAAAAAGGAAAGTTTTTTTTCGTAAAAAAGTATCAACTGATAGAAACCTAACCTAACCTATATCTTAGCTTAATCTGTTTTTTAAGAGTAAAATTCCAATTGTTATTGAGGAAAAAATCAGATTTCTAGGTATCCAACCTAAAAGAAAGGGCCTAACTTAACCAAACCTAACCCCTTTGTTTGTTTTACGGAGGGGAAAATGTCTAAGGCTTGTTCATGGCTACCTTAAAGTGGAATAATACAAATGTTTCATGCCTGCTCTGCCATCCAGATTCCTGGCATGTTTGGAATGTGATCTGGAGCCAGAAAATCAGCTCAAATTGTGGCAGTATCAAGGTGCCAAAGTATTTCCTATTACTATCCATATCCACCCCCTGTATTCCTCTCATCTAAATTTTGATGTTCTTGTCTTTGGAAATGTAGTTTAAGCCACCTGGATTTGAATGGCATCTTCCATGAGCATTAATGTGTTGGATAGTTCTTAAGATCTGAGAAAGTGAATTTGCCCACCTCCTGGAACTTTTGATATGAAAGCCCCTGCACCACTCAGGACACTTCCCAATTGCGCGACCCATCGGCGAAACGGTGTGGGCAGTGCCTTTAGCCATGATCCTGCATAAAGTGCACCATAAACAACCTTTTAAGCAATTTGAAAGCCCCTGTAGGAAGCATGCCGAAAATGATCGTTCTTTTGGTGCTATTCTGCCACTCTAGTACCTTTGTATCAACTGGAGAATCATGGTTGGATAAATTCTTTATCAGCAGAGCATGTGTTTGAAATCCTACTGGGCGTAAGATTGCAGAAATTAACATAAAAAATATATAATATGCTATATTTTAATGGTGGCCCATATAGCATCTGATCTGCTTCTGACCATGGGCGGAGAATTGCGTACATTTTCAGTGGTGATTTTCGGTTGACTGCATCAGGCTCTCAAAACTTGCAGGGTTGCTTTCCCATAGAGTTCTATGTTAAACTTCATGGGTGCACAAGTGTCAAAATACTAATTATCTAAATAATTATATTTTATTATTTTACAATAATGTAAAGATTTCTGTATATATTGGAATCCAAACTAATTATTATTCACCCGTGTTCTGACCACGTCTGACTTGATTTTGCATCTCTGCCCTGGTAAGGTATGTCTCATGGTCCCTTAAGTTGCACTGTAACAAAAAAATGTCTGTTTCTGGGCAATAATATTTATTTTCTGATTCATTATGCTTCAAATCACTGAAGAAAAAATGCTGTCTGTGATTTTAAACTTGGGGTTCGTTGTCGGTGTACCGATTTTCGTCACATAATAACATTATTCTTTTAACCCTATATGGACATCTGCAACAGATCTGTAGACGCTTCAAAATGTACTATATGTTTAGCGGAACAAGTACATTTTAACTTCAGTGACGATATCATCAAATGTGTAATGGTTCAAGGAGTTTACATCACGAATTGGCAACTCCTAATGCAGAAAATCGAGCTTTAATGAAACAAATAAGTTAGTGAGTGAGTAGAGGTAAAAACGTATTGTTACGCAGTTCGTTTTGTATCACTTTATTTGATTAAAGGTAAGTTGAATAATTTTGTATTGCTCAACGTATGTTGTTCGAGTGGCTGAAGTAGTTTAAAACAATTCTGATAAACTGAGCACTATAATATTTTATTGAAACGTAACAATATTGACGGTTCTGACATCTGCCATATATAGGTAGCGTGTATATCGACACCGACGTCGATTTACACACAGCATCCCATGTGTGTAAATCACGGGAGATTGCGTCGATCAACAAAACCAGGAAAGGGGAAGAATGTGCCTCCCATTGAGCACCCTGGCATTCCGTCATCTATTGCACCTGGTCTCCATAACGCGATGGACCTACCTGTGCCACAGCCTCCCTTGATAGATCAACTTTGTCCAGCAGAAGAAGCAAGCTATGAGTCTGAGCCCTGAGGAGGAGCAAGGGGCGTCATCTGCTGCGCGCCGTCGACGCCGAGTGGCCGGTGAAAGATGCCCCTACTACCCCAACCAAGAGGACATCAACGACCTCATCAGGGAAATGGCCTTGACAAAGTCCAACGCTGAGTTGCTCATTTCCAGACTGAAGCAGTGGGACTTACTGGACGACAGCGTTCGAATTACTTCCCAGAGGAAGCAGCATCGCGGCTTTTCAGTTTCTTCACTCTTAGAGATGGGTTGTGCTACTGCCATGACATCCGAGGACTTTTTGACGCTGTGGGCATTCCCTGCAACACCTGACTGGTGGCTCTTCATCGACAGTTCATTTAAAAGCCTCAAGGCTGTTTTACTGCACAACACAGTGGCCCTCGATTGCTCTGGTTTAGTTCAGTTCAGTTTATTGGGTTGTTGTTTGTTGTCGACGCACTTTATCCACGATCACGGCTAATGACGCCACCCACACTGTTTCGTCGGTGGGCCGCGGGATTTGGAAATGTCCCGAGTGGTGAGTGTTGAACCCGGGACCTTTGGTACCCAGAGCGCAACACCTTAACCACTCGGCCATCCCGCCCCTCGATTCCTCTGACTCATTCAGTGCACATGAAAGAAGATTACCAGAACGTCACAAAATCCTGCTGAGTGCACTGAAGTACGGCCAGTTCAGCTGGGAGGTCATTGGCGATTTCAAGATGGTGGCCTTTTAGATGGGGCTTCAGGGAGGCTTCACCAAGTTCCCTTGCTATCTGTGCCTCTGGGATAGCCGAAATACAGCCCTTCACTACAAGAAGAAGAACTTGACCCTCAGGGTCTGCTATAAGGTTGGGGCCCATAACGTGAAGCAAGAACTGCTGGTAGAGCCAACGAAAGTGCTGATGCCACCCCTGTACATCAAATTGGGCATCATTAAGCAGTTTGTTAAACAACTGGATCCAGAGGGTGAGGCCTTGAAGCACATCCAGGAGCTGTTCCCGAAGTTGTTGGAAGCAAAAATGAAAGCAGGAATATTTGTGGGCCTTCAGGTGAAGCGACTTATTGACTCCGACAGCTTTCCTTAGAAGATGTCTGAGGTTGAGCGCGCAGCTTGGACAAGCTTCGTTTCTCTAGTCAAGGGTTTCCTCAGAAACCACAAGGCATAGAACTACAGGGAAATCGTTCACGAACTTGTGGACACGTACCGGAGCATGGGCTGCCGGATGTCGCTGACACTGCACGTACTACACGCCCACCTTGATGAGTTCAAAGAAAACATGGGAGACTGCTCAGAAGAGAAAGGTGAAAGATTTCACCACGGTGTCAGCTCTTTCGAGGAACGCTACAAGGGACAGTACAATGAAAGTATGATGGGCGACTATATCTGGAACCTTTTGCGTGAGAGTGACCTCAAATGCAATCGCAAATCTCGTAGACAAGCTTCTTTTTTATTTAACTATAACGCTACAATTTTTGTATCAATTATGTATTAATTATCCGTAGTAATACTCTTTATCAACGCTATGCATCACTGCGCTGTATCAATGTCTGTATTAATATATTATAATACATAAGTATACCCTACTCCTTTCCTTCTTTTTATTTTCATTTCTTAAGACTTGAGAACCTCATTTTCATCATTGGTTTATCATAATAATCGTGTTAACATCAATTAAAATTATATTTTACAGGATTCATTTTATTTAATAGCAGATATTGTGGAAAAAAATGAAATTAAGAAGCAAAAATGACAAAAGATCATTAAATCGATTTCATGCACTCAGAATCGACGTCTGAACTTGGTGATAGCTCATTTTTATTTATCTATGCCCTGAATAATCAGAAAATAATAGTTTTAGCTCATGGATAAATTATGTGTTACACGGTGTTATATATAAAATATGGCCATTGTCCATGCAAGTGTCACGAAGATATGAAAGGTGTCAATCTAAATTAATTGGCATTGACCGGGGACGACGGCCATGGCGAGGGGTTGTGGCCCCCAGCGAACATGTCGCAGGAGCCGGTGCCCGCTTCGTTTCTGGCCATGTGGGTTGCTTCTGGCGCGCAGCAGTGCGGGTTTGGCCGTGGTCAGTAGTCCTGGCGTCTCATACCGCATCCGGTGCTGTTGTCCTCGCCTGAGGCGCTATCAAGAGTTTTGACAGATAGAGATGGCTTAAGCCTCGCATTAAACGGCGGTTGGAGCCACTGCAGCTTGCCCATCTGGCGTTTTCGTTGCCCAGATTACCTCTTGTGTTTTTAGGGATTCAGTTAAATGCGGTGGTTACGTCCCAGGTGTTCAGGAAAAGAATCCCCCCCCCGCACCGTGTACCACCACCCGTCAGTCGACATGTTAGGGGAGGTCTTTCCCGTAGGGGCACCATTTCTGGTGACAAGGGCGCTTTTCCGTGAATAAATATAAGGGTGTCCTCTGATCTCCCATAGATCTTGTCTAGTAGGAGGGAAGTCTGGCAGTGGTGTTCCCAGGACGTTTCGCCAGGGAGGGGGCATTAGGTGAGCCTATTTGTGGTGGAGAGGGGAATGAACGCAACCGCCGTCAGGTAGGGCAATTCCACGCAAGACCATTGACTCACATGCAAAATATAAGCGTCCCAGGGAACACAGGCCATGCTCGGGGCGGAGGGCACGTCTCTCCTGGTGCCCCTGGTGACCCATTGTTTCGAATCCGAGAGGGGAGGAGAGGGACGCCTCACGCATTTCCTAACCGCCACGTTCTCTTCAGGTCATCATGCCTAAAGTGCTGGCAAAGCGACCGTACACCCTGCAGTCTGTGGTCAAAGCCCTGGCGGAGATTGAGGCTGGTGCATCGCTCCGGAAGACGGCGACCAAGTATGGAATTCCAGTCAGCACTCTGTGCGAGAAGAAGAGTGGCAAGCTGTCGCTCCACGGGAAGAGGGGTGGACCAACGGTCCTACCGGAGGAATGGGAGCGCAAGCTGGTGGCGTGGCTGGTGCGCATGTCCGACCTAGGCTTTCCAGTGACACCAAAACTGCTCTGTGATTACGTCCAGATCAACCTGAGCACAACTGGTCTGCAGAATTCGTTCGTCGACAACAGGTATTTTATATTTGACGTTATTGAAATGGTGATGTTATGGGAGTATGCATGATCGCATTGCTGGCAGGGCTCCGAGATCTTCCACTTCTTATCGCGTTATTGTACGCATATCCCTATTAACCCCTTCCGGTCTTTCCGGTCAGGTCGTATCAGGGGGGGGGGTCCTTAAAGACCAACTAGTCTAACTTCCAAGCTAAGCGTTGCACGATAGCGAACTAGGTACCATCGGAAAGCCCTCGATACATTGGGTCAGAAAATGGTATTACTTTTTTTTTAGATAGTGTTGCAAGTTTACGAGGCGATTTTTGCGACAATATATTTTCACAATCAATTTATATTTGCATATTAAGGTAATTTAGGCCTTGCAATGCATCCTTGACACTATTTAGGTCATGGCAACTAGAAATAAACCATACAAACAGCAGTGTCTAAATAGGCTTAACCCACATCGCGGACTTCATCGTGACCCGACCTCAGGCCACTTGTCGGAGGTCAAGCAAATTGAATAAGGAACTACTCCTGACGCTTCTGCGTACATGCAAAGGTAAAAAGGATGCTAGAAGAACATTAATATTTCTTTAAAAATAGGCAAATTCGCCCAAAAATGGACAAAAATTGGCCTTGATCTCAGGTCACTAACCTAACTTCGAACAAAAATCAGGTATCCATGTTTTGGAGACACTGCCCAACTATTTTCAGGTGCCAAGTCTAATTTCAATATCTCTTCATGTGTGTGAGTTATCGATGCTCAAACATTTTTGGATGTGGTCTTATTTAACCTGAGCCAGTTCAATGGCCTCGCATGACCTGAGGTTGACGTTTTCAGATCGAACATAAATGATTAAGGAAAAGGTACTCAGCATTTTGCAGCGCTGTGTACCGCCGTTTTTCTGCTGTCGCAGACAACCTTCAGGGAGGCGTTAAAGGGCCTCCGTGGTGGGGCAGGTTCCTGCAAACAGCACTGGTTCCTGCACGTTTCACCAGCATTTAAATGCTTCTACAACTGAATCTCGGTTTATTTATCGCTTGTTCGTGCTGCTGCTTTCGTGGAAATTTTATAATCTGCATTCACTTCAACGACATGGTTGCCTATTTTTCCAGACCTGGCAGAGCCTGGCTGCGAGGTTTTTTCAACCGGTACCCGGACCTAGACTGTCGAACTGGTAAAAGCGTCAGCAAGGCCGAGGTTGCGGTGCTCATGAAGAGAATCGGCAACGGCCTGCCATCTCTCGAAGATCTAGCAGTTGACAAGGACGGCGTGGAAGCGGCACTGCCCAGCGGCGTTGCATCGGGCAGCGGTACAATTATATATACACATATATATATATATATATATATATATATATATATATATATATATATATATATATATATATATATATATATATACATACATACATACATACATACACAAGCGTTTGTTTGTACACATAAATATGCAGTGGCTACACAGTTACAACAATGGCTGTGAGGGGATGAGTGGTCCAGGCTCAGGGTTATCGTGTGTCGACAGAAATGCTGCAGGTTGGAGTTCCGCCTGTCGCTGGTCTTCGCCCGTGGTCAATTGGCGTAAGAAATTGATACGCTGTATGCCCGAATTGGTTGATACTTAGTCAACAGCCAGCTGGACAGTGCGTGCGTGTGCGCGCGCGCGCGCGCTTGTGAGCGTGAGCGTGAGCTCGGTCCAGGCCAGGAATACATTTGTATCACAGATCTAACGAATCCCTTTCAGACCTAGCTTCTGCGGCCGAGCACGAAGACTATGAGGAGCCAGTTCTGCCTCCTACACTTTCAGCAAGCGAAGCCAAAGCCTCCACATCTCCAGTCACTCCCACCATCGACGAGCAGTCTATGCGGACTGCTCTGCGAGTCATGGAGCAGCTGGAGACGGAGGGTTTCCGGCCCGCTGCGTGGAAGGTAGCTGCAAAGCTAGGATGCGGATCACCATTGTGTTCTCATGGTGTACGGTCAGCCACTCCCGTACGTTTCGTCGTGTGGTTTGTTGTTCATGCACGGCTGGTGGCAGTGGAGCAGTTACTGGTACTGCGGGACGAAATGAGCTTCCATGCGACACCAATGGCACGGATGGTATTCATATAAGATGGAGTTTGGTAAATTAACCAATTGAACGTATTTGACTTGGTTCCTCCTTGCCTCGAAACTCGTCTATCCAGCGGTTTGCAACCACGGGTGTCGTCACTATGTGGGGGGCAAGGGATGTGTCGCATCCCCCTCGAAACTTCGTGAAGGTTACCCCTGTGGCGGTGCATTGATAAGATCGACTAAATACACCCCCCCCCCCCCCCACTCTATCCGCCCCTATCCACCACGCGAATCTTAATAGCACAACCTATTTGCAGACCCAGCTCGAGCTAAAGTTGGCGACCAGCCGGCGGCGGTCGACACCTCCAGTCAGGAGAAGGATCCGGGCGATGTGCGCCGCCCGCTCCCCTGAACACCCTGAATGGCCCAAACAGCAGGTAAACCCGGCGGCAGCCTTCGCCGAGCACTTGTCCGCCCCGGCAAAGCCGTGCACGGCGAGTGGCAGGGAGGAAGCGGAACTGCCAGGCCGCACCACGGCGTCCGCCTCGCGCCGTCAACACAAGCGGCAGAGGAGGGAGAAGACGGCACGCCGGCGAGATGGCGGCCGCCAGCCGTCCCCACGGCGCGGTCGGGTGGCGGCCGTGTCGGCGCCGGCCCAGTCGGCCGAGCGTCAGACTGACGCCCGTGCCGCCGCCTGGTCGCCCGCTTCCTGGGGCACATCGCCGCGCGAGGCGGCGTTCAGGAAAGACGCAGACTGGACTTGCGCCCAATGCTGGGCCAGCTGGCGTCAGGAGCACGACACCGGGGTGGACAGGGTCTGGATCGAGTGCGACTCGTGCCTCTCCACTGTCCACATCCATTGCGCATTGCCGTACGTGCAGGACCACTATGCCCACCTGTTGGACAACGATGGCGACGAAGGAGCCGTCGCGGACTTTGTGTGCGAGCTGTGTGCCGGTGCTGTGCCTGCTTGAGGAGTCGTGTGTTTGTGGAGAACTGAGCGACGCTGTCGGGATGTCGGCGCCGATCGTTGGCCGCAGACGATGCCGCCTTCGCCGATCGTCGCGTTGTGTTCGCGAGCGAAGACGGGCAGTTGAGCCCCTGCCCAGGTGTGTCCGATGCTTTTGCGGGATGTGGCTCGCGTTTGATTTCGTTTGATGTCAAGCATGGAAAATGTTCGTTCGTGTTGGTGGATATGTCGAACAAACTCCACTCAACTCCAAACTTGTTCGCAGACGCTATTAGTTGCATTAACATGCGACACTGACATATATATGCTTTAATATTTTCGCGTTCGTTTCCCCTGCAGTACAATATGTAAAGTCCTGGAATGAGTAATGTATCCGCCCTTATCCTTCCTAAGGATATCAAAGCGCCTAAGCGGCTCTATGTGCACGTGGTCAAATCTCGAGACAGACCGCAATGCCAAGTCGTCGACGGAGTAGTGTGGTCCGAATACATAAAACCACAAAACCACACCCGAGGTCACACCGTGACGGGCCGCAGTCGGTACCTCGGATCAGGTTTGAACTCTTCACAATCATCCAGCAGAGGGCTATTGAAAGAAGCACAGCTGATGTGCCAGTGTCGCATCCTCGTCTTGTTTCACTCCCGGCGGTGGTCATGCGGACCAGGGCAGCCCACGTTCACTGCTCGGTCCGTGGTCAACCCATGTAGGAGGCCCGAAATCCTAGATGGTGAGTGTTGACTCGGCGACTCCGTCGTGCCTCTAGTCTTTAGTGTGTATCTAGTATATGTCGGCAACTTGTTCGAGCTTAAGTGATTCTGTTATCTGATTTTCGCATAATAGCAATTCCTCAACTTAGCGTCATACCCTCCATGGCCCATTTGATAAGCCCTACCGTCTTGCTTATTTTTGCCGTGTTGTTAGCCTGCACCGTTGTGTATGACTGACATTGGCATTCGCATCAGCAAGCACAATGCCGAATACAATGCGAAAGATGTGTTCACGTTTCAGTTATGCTGTACATCGAGCAACTGGCCGTAACATACCATTCTCAGACATGCCCCTTAGCTTCTGTGACAAGATCAAGGCTCGCGCTCAAATTTGTGGAGGCGTCAACTCTCTTCTGAGTTTGTCGAATAGAAAGGGTTGCCTCGTCCCAGCTGGCGTCCACTCTCCACCGCAAGCGGGTCCAAACGCTGCTCCCACCGTTGGCCGGTGGGTGAGTATCCTCACTCATGCTATGGATCATATTGGAATTGGTAATGTATTTGCCAAATTCCAGGGCTTGCCAATATTGGCTTCTCACAATACCTATTATCCACAAAATAGATAGCAGTTTCTTGTTCAAATGCGTCTGCGTTTTTACATTTGTACATGTACACATACAACACAGTATAAAACATTTTTCATATTATTCTCCGGAGATTCAGCATTTGGAAGCTTGGTTGATTGTCGTATCACACAGCGAGTGGCCTGTGAGGTTAACTCAACAAGGACGTCGGACCGGCAAACAGCCGTGATGAGGACATCCTTTCTGACGTTCGTCTCGGAATGGATCAGTAGGTTTCCTCGGAATGTGGTGTGCTACAAAACCCCAAACGCTTCTGAGAATATCGATGTGGATTTCATGTTGCTGACCGGTTTCTGTGTGCACCCTTGCATAAATCCGGTGAGTGAAGTCACAGTCGCAGTATTGGTGGCAGTACAACGGTGACCATGGAGAGCCGGAGCCGTCGTCGAGACCGGCAGACACCATCGCGTCGGCAGCGTGTCTGCGCACGCAGCGCCAGCCACTCCACACACTTGCAACCATTGCAGCCGCCCAGCAGCGGTCCAGTTGACAACTGGCCTCGAACGATCGGAGGGAGCCGCTCGACCGTGGCGGTCCGAGTGCGGACGGGCGCGCGCCGCGTGACTCGGCGCGCCACCAGCGCCACCTGAGCGCGCCACAAACTCCATGGCGCGGCCAGACCGTCGACGCGTCGGGCCAGCCTCGCGTCACCGTGAGCAGCGCCAGAGCCGGCGCGACTGCCGCCGTCGTGTCGGCGGCGTCAGCACGCGACCACACGCCGCCACCGCCAGAGCGCACACTACCGCACGGGCGCCGGCGCCGTGTCCCGCTTGGCGGCCAGCTTGGCGGCGCTGGGCGCGCTGGGCTGCGGGTGCCGGTGGGAGGTGGAGGGCAGCCGCCTGTCGGTGGCGGCGGCCGACGAGCTCAGCTGCGCGCCCGCCGCGGCCGTCACCGGCTGCCGCCGCGCCTGCGGGAACGCCGGCAGGCCGAGCGTCTTGTGCTTGGCCAGGATCGGCTGGCCGGCGGCCGGGTGCGACGCCTGAGGCGGCGGCCGCGGCGAGCCGTCCGCCTCGTGCCAGGTGCGCGGCCTGGACGCGGTGCGCCGCAGCAGCCGGTCGTTGCAGAGCGCCGATATGAGCGGCAGGTCCATCTGACGGCTGGTGAAGCGCAGGCCGTAGATGTCGAGGCCGTCGTCGCTGTTGGACGATGACTGGCGCGGGTGCGACTGCGCCGAGTCCTGGCCGTCGCTAGTCAGCTGACTGCGGCTCGTCGGCGGGCCGTCCGCCGTCGGCTGCGATGGGGCAGGCTGGCTCGGCGACGGCGTCAGCTGGTGTATCCTCTCCAGGTGTTCGCGTATCAGCTGCTGGTGCTTCTGCAGCGTCTGCTGGCGCTGCTGCTGGACCTGCCGCTCCTCCTCCGTCTGCGACAGCTGTTGGCTGTGCTGGCTCGACTGTGTCTGCGATGGGCTGGGCGTGGCGCCGCGGACTTGTGATCGCGCCTACAGCAGAAAACAACACTGCTGTCAATGCCACATCATGGTGGAAACGTGAGCAAGTTGTAGAGAGAGAGAGAGAGAGATACAAAACGTAGTAGCCGCGCACCAAAATCGCTTTCAGGGGTCGTGCTCAACTCTTCAGCCCAACCTCTGGCTCGGCAAATCTACAAAAGTAGCCATCAATAAACAGTCCACATCACATAAAGTCCACTCGCCTTCTGTAGTAAAACACAGTCACATACGAACCCACACACAAATACCGGTCCCCAGTGCTGGCAGTAGTGCCTGTGCTGCGGACATATCGGTACCGACCTGCCAGTAGGGCGGCGGCGGCCTCTTCATGTACGCCGAGGGGCTGGCGCGTCGTTCGGCTCCCGACGACGACAGGAGGTTGTCGTCCGACTTTGCCCTGACGACGCCCGTGCGGCACCGACTGCCGGTCAGCAGCGCCGCCCGCAGCAGGTCCAGCTCGGCCGGCTCGCCGCCCGTCGACGAGCCGTACGTGCCGGACGAGGCGAGCGAGTGGCTGCTCAGGTGGTGGCGCTGTCGCTGCAGACTGTCCAGCCGCTCCCGGAGCGAGTAGGCCGAGCTGTAGCTGGGGCAGCTGGAGGCGGTCGAGGCGGCGCCGTACAGCGACGCCGTCTGGTACTGGCCGCCCGTCCAGCTCTGGTACGACGAGGTGGCCGCGCTCGGGCTCGTGCCGTACAGCGAGTCGGCCACGTTGGGCGAGCTCAGGTACTGTGACATTGGGGCCGCCGGCGAGCCGTCCGAGCGCGCCGCCGCCGCCACGTCCGGCGAGCTCAGGTAGTGGCTGTTGGCTTTGGGCGCGCGGTAGGGCGGCGGCGGCGGCAAACCGCCAGCTACGAGGCTGCAGTGCTTGGCATCTACGTACTCCTGTCGACTGATGTCGGGGTCCTTGAGCGGGTAGATGACGTAGTCGGAGTCCGACTGCAGCTGCCGCTGGAACTGCTCGATCTGCGTGCGTGTCACCTGATTGATGTAGACGGTGGCGACGCTGGGCCGGCAGCCGGCCGCTCCCGGCCCTGCGCCCGCCGCCAGCTGCCGGGCCAAGTCGGCATGAGGCGGCGGCTCGCGGGTCGACAGAGCAGGGTGGGACGCGTGCACGTCTAGGTAGTTGTTGCGACCGATGGTGGGCAATACGGTCAGCCCCGGCTCGTGGCTGCTGACGGAGCGGAGCAGCGCGTCGGGCCTGCCGGCCAGCGCCGCCGCCATCACCGGCTTGGGCTTGACCGCCAGCGGGGCCGGCAACGGCGCCGCCACGAAGCTCGGCACGGCGGCGCGCGGCCGTGCCGCCACCGTCAGCGGCTGACTCGCGAAGCGTGCGCTCTGCGTCACGGCCACCGAGGCGTGCGCGCGGAACACGGTGACCAGCGGCCGCGTGGTGATGAAGCGAGCCGGCGCCTCGCTAGGATGGTGCCGCCGACGCCGCCGGCACCGACACAATGCGCGGCACGTTCCGGTCACTCTCGGCCGCCGGCGCCGGCGGCGGCGGCGGCGGCGGCACCTCGGGCGAGCGGCGCGGCTCCGGCTCGCCGGCGTCGGCCGTCTGCTGCGACTGCGCCAGGCCGACGGGCGTCACCGTCGTCACGGTGGCCATCGGCACGCCGCCGGCCGGCTCGGCCAGCCGAAACCGGCCGTCGCGATCGTACGGCACCTGCACGTAGTCGGAGTCGGTGTCGAACGTGCTGGAGACGGTGGTGCGGCGCGGGAACGAGCCGGGCGTGGTGATGACCGAGCCGACGGACGTGTGCGCCGAGTGCACGCTGTAGTCGAGCGTGTCCGCCTGGCTGCTGGTGTTGGACGTGGCCGAGGCGCCGCTGCGCACGCTCACGTTGTCGGACGCGTCGCCGACGGCCGCGCGCGCCGCGGTCGCCTCCGGCCCTGTCGGCCGGTAGAAGTCGGCGTAGTGGCGGCCGCCGTCGGGCGCCGCGTAGTCGTACAGCGACTGGTCAGCGTCGTTGTCGACGGCGCGCGTCGAGTCGGTGGTGCTGGCCACGCTGGTCTGGCTGTCGTGCGACGCGTGCAGCACGCTCACGCTGTCCGAGCCGGTGGCCGTGTGCAGCGAGCGCGGCGAGCCGCTCTGGCGCGCGTACACGGTCGAGCCGGACGTGACACTGGCGCCGTCGCTGACGCTGCCCGGCGAGCACACGCACGCGCGCGCTAACGTCCGCCGCCCCAGGCGCGCGCCGGCCGCGTCGCTGCACACGGACGTCGAGTCGTCCTCGACGCACGTGCTGCAGCAGTGGGAGGAGGCCGGCGGCGCGAACGGCGCGGCCGCCTCGCCGTCCACCACGATGTCGACCGTTTTGTGCGACAGCTTCGCCAGCGAGTAGCGCGAGCGGACCGTCGACGCCGAGTGCTGCGACGAGGCGCTGTGCGCGCTGCCCGTGCGAGACACGTGCCGAAGTCGGTGGCTGTCGGCGGCCGGGCACACCGGCTGCGCGCCGCCTGCCGAGGCCGCCTCCGCCGCCTTCTTGGGCGCCAACGCAGCTTGGTCGTCTGTTGGAGATACGCGCTGGCGTCATTCCCCCAGAGTACATATGAAGCTGTTCGTGTTCTGCGCTTTCTGGTTTATACATGTTAGTGTTGAGCTGCATTGCACATACGAGCGCTGTTCCCATGTGCCCATGATCTCACCTCAACTCAACTGACATTTGTGTATCATCAGAATGATGTACATAATTCCATTGTGGATGGGCACCAAGGTCATCGGCTTAGTTCGGGATACCAATCAAGTAACAGTCACCGTTGCGAACCTTGGAAACATCAAGTGTTTGATAAAAACATCTAAACTCGTTTAAAGTATCTGCATTGAACCTTCTAAATTGGAGGGTCCAAGAAAGAGAGAGAACTCAATATTGAATTTCAACACGAACGCTATAAGTCAGCGGCCTTGGAGTCAGCCCATCAAATGTGCTTTGACTTCATTATCTTTAGTATTGCTGGATCCACCTAATAATCCCTGAAGCTCCTGCATATAATAGTCCCAGCCTAAAACGTACCACACCATCGATATCATGGAATGTGTCAGCATCTGATTTGATACTTTGCCAACATTTACACAACAAATATATCGCACGACCCGATACGGCCTCCTCATGTGACGTCGTGCTAGAACTTTAGCCCCTGACATCAAATGAACACATTTAATAAGTGTGGGCTGCTTGGTGCCTATTCCAAACCTACTCGGCCATTATAATGAAAACCATAAAAGTTGTATATCAGTTTAGGTGTTTCGCTAGATTCGGCACATCACCAGTGACGTCCTAGGCGGCGTGGCATTAACCAAGGAGTCCTGAAACAGGGGCAGATGCAAAAGACTGGCTTGGGAGACGTGAAAATTAATATTTTTCAAGGTTCTCCAATTTCGAAACACTCATCGAATTTGAACAGCTGACATTCATCGGGTTTGTTTAAGACAATATTTACGTCATAGAATGTTCTTATATCTCGAGAAAATCTCATTTTATTGCGAACATTCGACAAAAATCGGCCTCTAATATACAAGTAATTCAGAAATCGGAACAATCGACCGGTTTAATTGCCCCGTTTCCCCGTACCCTTGGATCCGGCAGTGAGGATGGGAATAACCGGGAAGATGCATATTCCAGGATAGTCCAGGCAAAGGATATTCAAGGATGATCAAACAGAAATAATACAAGAATAATTTTTCCATTGGTCTGTTAGGTCCTGAGATGGTGGGAGCCAATTTGAACCCCGGACGGCTGGCGGTAGGAAAGCATCACCAGACGGCCGAGGGCAAACCTTCACACAGCGGCCTCGCCCCAGCGAAATGGCGCCCGAGTGACGTCGGACGGCCAGCTCGTCGTCACGGCACCACGTGACACGGCCCGCGAGCTCGGCCGGTTGTCGGCGCGTGGCCGCCGGCGACCACTGACCTGTCGGCGACCTCTGTGGCGAGCGTGACGAGGCAGAGTCGAGCTGCGAGAGCGACCGGGTCAGCGAGTCGACGCCGCTCTCGACCGACTCGGTTGGCGCCGGCATCATCAGCCCCACCATCTCCATCCGCAGATCGTCTGCCGACAGGGCGGTCGTCACTCGTGGTGCTGGGTTCGAAAGGCGTCAGGGTTTTCGGAACCTGGCTGCAAGCCAACTCGTCGCAATGTTGGTTTGTTCAAAATCGGGTAGCTTAACAAATTTTACTTCGCATGGCATACGAAGTGCCTTCCAAAAGAACTGGCACTGGTTGGGTGGAGGGTGAACTGGCCTCAAGCCCATGGTACGGACATAGACGCTAGATGGTGATAATCAGCTTCATTGTGGAGCTGCAGGCCGAGTTTCCCGTTCATAAACTGCCGTGGCTGTTTCATGAGCGTCTCTACGTGTTAGTGTTAGTGACCTGCAATATTGGGGAGAATAAAAATTCCCGGTTTAAAGGAGCAGCGTGTGTCAAAATTTGCTTCCAATTCGGCAGAACTGCGTCAAAGTCTCCTGGCATCCTTACACAAACGATTATACACCAACGTGACTATCATACATCCATGAGCAAAAGCAAAACATTCGAGTGGTTTTCGCGGTTCAAACGCGGACAAACCTCGGCTCAGGATTTCGAGCGTTATGGTCGGCCATCAACCCGGAAAACCGGCGAAGATGTTCCGAAAGCGCGACAGGTCATCCATGAGGATGCGTTAGGTCACCCATGAGGATGACCTGACGCACCATCGATTACAGACACTAGCAGCATCGTTGGCCTATCGTTCGGCTCAAGTCATCCCTCGTTAGTCATGAGGAACAGAGGCACTAGTCATGAGGCGGAACTCTGTCAAATTGGTGTCCTGCCCCGACCCAGGCACAGAGGCAGCGCCGACTCGCTGTCTGCAGGGTGAGGGTATGACCGAATAGCATCAATCACGGCTGACATGAGCTAACCGTGGCGGTACCGCTTGAAAATCAAGGATGAAGTAAAAGTACATGCACGTGCATGACCTGCACATCCCTGGCTGACCACAAGGTGTACTCTCCAACTGACCGCCGACCCCAGAAGAGTGGTGCTCCTCGTGAGATGTATGCCCTCGACGGGTTTAGGGATTATATGACATGTGATGTGGGCTGCGGCCCCGGACAGTGGCGGATAACAAGTGCACATGCAACGCGTGCGCGCCATCTCAACCACCGCTGTCAGCCAGCCATGCCAGAATAATTCTGGTGACAGACTACCAGCTCACTAGAGTGTGTAGCTGTAGCACGTGGTGCTCCAAGCCATACAATCCGCCTCCAGGGTAAGTCTGAGGTCCTAGCCTGTGAGTTTCGTACCATGGCTGAGACGCGACAGAGAAGCACTAGACAGGATGGCGATCTACACGTCTCTCGGTCCCAGACAGAGATGGGAAAACGGCGATTTTGTTCACGAGTGACGGTGCAGTACGACGCGCTGCAACCTAGCGTGCCATGTCTACCTATGGTGGCCTTTAGACGATCGCCCAAGCGGCACCTGTTCGACGCTTCCGGTATTTCAGTCGCACGGACTGATCGCATGTGTGGATATGTTTTTGTTCATGTGTGTGCTTGACATTACTCCTTCCGACCTCATGTTTAATATATCCGACGAAGGGCTGTACCAGCCTCGGGTGAATTGCGGACTGCCCTAATAGGTACATGTCTGTGTAAGTACTCCAGTTAAAAATGCAAAATCCAATCCGTGACAGCATATACCACATCTGCCCGTGGATACAAAAAAGCCGTCTCCATGTGGGGCGCATGCTCGGAAGGATTTTCAGGGGCGTGCATGTGTCTCTTGGTGAAGGCTGTGGGCCTGAATAGCTGTTGGAAAAATGCCGCATGTTTGCACCTGCGGAAAGCACTCCATCCGCGGCACCCACCCCCCACAAATTGAGCATGCTCGGATGGTCCTGGCAATTCCCTACACCTTGTGTACGTTGGATACACCCGTTTCACCTCAGACCACCAGCATCGTCTGTCCGCCAAACTGGCACATCATGTGTGCAATTTCGAACAGCACCGGTTCTGCCTCTCAGGCCAACATGCGCTGAAACTCGACGAACAGACGGGTGGATAGATTCACAGGCAAGCAAGGCGAACGTTTCTCAACAGCATTACTAAACGACTGCCGCGTAGAAATATCCAATAGGGATCTATCGTGTTATGTTCTGCTCCGATTTCAAGTTATATCTGACAAGCAAACTTTTTTATAGCTGCTTCTTTCGAACTGAAGCATAGCAGAATCATGCTAGTCTCGTGATAGGCTAAAGCAGCAAAGTCAGCGAGTTCGACAGCTATAGTCGGGAGAGGTAAACGCGAGAAGACAACAATTGCATGATCCTCCGCTGGCACCTCGCCATTGTGTGCGCCAGGTCACGTGTTGCCGCTGCCGACCTGGCACTCACCATCGCTCTCATCCAGACTGGGCACGGTCCTGTCGGAGACGATGCCGGAGGTGGTGTTGGAGGACGTGTTGGAGATGACGGAGACCCGCTGGTCGGTGCTCTTGCCCGACTTGTGCAGGTACTCCCAGCCTGAGCGGACGCCGCCGGACAGCTGTAGCGAACCTCCTCTGCTGCGCCGGTCTGGACGGACATGACGTCACGTCAGGCGACGCCCGCCAGCGTGGCACGGGTCTCATCGGAACACGCTGACCGGTGCCGGCTCGAGTAATGTTAGGTCACATAGCACCCACAGAGGTGACGACTCGGTCCGACACCCCAGCAGGTAACGCATATGGCACGCTGACCAGCACCGACAGAGGTGATGCCTCGGTCCAACACCCCAGCAGGTAACGCTAGGACACAATGACCAACGCTGGCAGAGGTGATGCCTCGGTCCAACACCAGCAGGTAACGCATATGGCACGCTGACCAGCACCGACAGAGGTGATGCCTCGGTCCAACACCCCAGCAGGTAACGCTAGGACACAATGACCAACGCTGGCAGAGGGAGCTGTAACACCCCAGCAAGAGCAATGGCAGCGAAATGTTCTAAGCTCGTGTGGTGGCAGGGGCTCAGACACAACGGTGAAGTTCTGGTGTTGCCAAAATTGACGGTTCACCTATCTCTACACACAGGAATGCGGATGTGGCTCAGATAGCACGCGAAGCACTGGCGTCCAACGCCCTCTTACTGGAGGCATGCTGACTGCTTAGGAACCTAAGCAAATCGGATTTGTATCGGGCAGGTACAGCAGCTAAATCTCTGGCGAACCACCAAGGCTTGCCAACAATTTCTGGCCACAGTACGTTCACTCTCACAAGTCACACTAGCGAGGAATGCAATCGCCGACACGCGCAAAGCAGCTTACGGGCCAGAACCTCCGTATCAGGCGAATCAGTACAGCACAACTTACGTTGAGGAATGTTTCCACCGCCAGCGACTGGCAACTCTGATGTAACATTCCACCACATGTGTACATCATTTACGGCATAGCTTTATCACTTTGAGATGTACCATCTTGCCACTTATCGATTTACCACAGGACGACCTAGATGCCGGGGTGCACCCATGGTGGGACGTGGGTGCGCAGCCCCGACCAAGTCGACGGTCTGGCAATGGAGCAAACGCGAAACGTGGCCCGCCGACGTCACCTTCGACAATCCTTTTGGCCAATGGGGGCCTGAAGGTCTGGTACGAGCCGTCCCCGGGTAAAAGTTTGTGAGGAGTTTCAAAGGACTGGGGTTGGTACACGGTAAAGGTTCTTATCGCAGGAAAATTTATGGTACAAGTTCGTTTTGGAAAAAAGTTGGTATACGGAAGTTCGTAGAGGGCTAAGTAAGGCTCGCAAGGACGAAAGTGTATAGCCTACGGAAGTTCGTCTATCGCGAAAAAAAAAGTTGTCCAAGGCTCAAGCTCGTTAGTTAGTTATTGTAGTTTAGGGGCGCATCGACTGCAAAGGTCATATAGCGCCCATAGGTTCAAGTTCGTCCAGGCAGACGTTCGTCTAGGGCAAGATCACTTCGAGGGAAACAAAAATCATCCGGGGCAAAAGTTCGGAAATGTCCGCTTCACCTTTACCTTCACGTGCTCCCCCTGCACTCCGCACTCATCCGTTGGCCGTCACCTCCTGGTTGCGCGTCTGAAGGCGAACAACTTGCGGGAAATAATGAAACAATCTCTAGATGACGGAAACGGGGGGTTTACTCCCTATTCGCTTAGTGCACGCTCCGCTGTTCGGATTTATCTGTTTGGCTCCCATATTGAGCTTGAATGCCTGGCATGTTTGTCAAGTGTCTGTTCCAACTTGTGTTGTACTAACTGGCAGATCGATGAGAGCGTTAGTTATTTGAGTTCAAGAGCGCTTCGACCAAAGCGTGATCATTTAGCGCCCAGACGAGAGCGTGGAGGGAGTGTTGCACAACGAGCTCCCACGGCTCACTGCATCACGACTCGTTTCGGTAGACAAAGTGGTGGCTGGTCGACAATAGTATCGACTGGTCCGTGAGAGCCTCGCCCTGGCACTGCAGGCACGATCCGCACAGCCCGCGCAAATACGACCACTATCCACGCCACCGAGCCCAATTAAATTACCACGGCTCCCAGACGCCAGTGGTGGTAATGACGCCGGTCGGCAGTAATGGCGCAACGTGGCAGCAATGGCGCAGTACGGCGGCTCCGGCGCCCGGTGCGGTGGGCGGCGTTTTCAGCGCGACTGGCACTGCAGAAGCAGCCAGCAGTCCGGCCTGGCCCGTCAGCCGCCGCCCGAATGGAAGAATCGAGCAGCGCTGACACGGCAGCCGTCTGCTGCAGCAGACTCTTGGAGAGGGTCGCCCACCGAAGGATACGTTGGCCAGATCGTCAGGCATGGTCTGACTCCAGGTAAAACTGGTTAGCATTCGTGCCAACTAAGCTACATTTGATTGCACTACTTTGGTCTAAAGCGAAAGCAGCCGGACTTCGACCAATAGTCTCTAAAACCTGGATGAACATGGAGAGCCGGATACTGGGGCTAAAGTGCGTGGGAGGCGGAAGACACGGCCTCGGTGTGGTCGGCACTGCGCAGGAGGCTGGCGCTGAAGTGCGAAAGGCAGGAGACAGAAGCTGGAGTGTGATTGCCAGGAAGCCCGGGCTGGATTGTGGGGAACAGGAGGCCGGGGCTGAAGTGTGAGGGGCAGCAGGCTGGAGCTGGAGTGTGATTGCCAGGAAGCCCTAGCTGGATTGTGGGGAACAGGAGGCCGGGGCTGAAGTGTGAAGGGCAGCAGGCTGGAGCTGGAGTGTGATTGCCAGGAAGCCCGAGCTGGATTGTGGGAAGCAGGAAGTCAGGGCGTGAGGGGCAGAAGACCGGGGCTGAATTGTGAGGAGCAGGGGCCCAGAACTGGATCGTGAGGTGCAGGAAACCGGGGCTGGAGTGTGATAGGCAGGGTACCCGTGCTGGATTGTGATGGGCAGAAGGCCGGGGCTGAATTGTGAGGGACAGGAGGCCGGGGCTGAAGTGTGATGGGCAGGGTGCCTGGGCTGGATTGTGGGGAGCAGGAAGTCAGGGCGTGAGGGGCAGAAGACCGGCCGGGGCTGAATTGCGAGGAGCAGGAGGCCAGGAATGGATCGTGAAGTGCAGTAAGCCAGGGCTGGAGTGTGGTAGGCAGGGTACCTGGGCTGGATTGTGAGGGGCAGAAGGCCGGGGCTGAATTGTGAGGGGCAGGAGGCCGGGGCTGGAGTATGGTAGGCAGGGTACCCGGGCTGGATTGTGAGGAGCAGAAGGCCGGGACTGAATTGTGAGGGACAGGAGGCCGGGGCTGGAGTGTGATTGCCAGGACGCCTGAGCTGGATTATGGGGAGCAGGAGGCCAAGGCTAGATTGTGAGGGGCAGCAGGCCGGGGCTGGAGTGTGATGGGCAGGGTGCTCGGGCTGGAGTGTGATAGGCGGGATACCAGGGCCAGAATGAGGAGGCCAGGTCTGAGGCGTCGGTGGCGCGACTTTTCTGCATGGCGGTTTGAAGTGGGCCTGAGGCCGGAGCTGTGAATACGACAGGAGATCATGACTTTATGCATGGGGGGAGGGTGAGATCGTCGGGACAGATAGCGACATGGACACAGCTCGTGGGCGGTATTGCAATTAATATTAGCACACCCAAATCACGTCGGGCTATTTCGGGAACGCATGTAATCACTGAACCCTGATAGGTACGGACCTCATGGCGGCGACAAATTTGCAACAAGGCTCCTTGTGGGCTTTCGGGAGCATCGGCCATGTTGATTATACAACTGCAACCAGGCTGCCAGCGCCAAAAGCTACCAGCGCAGCGGTGCATCTTCCCAAGCAGCATCGTTCGGCAGCTGATGACAGCTCGCCGGAACGGTCTCTCACGCGTCAGGGCGCGCCCCGCTCTGCCGCCTAACCGTGCCGCCGCATAGAAAATGGTCGCGCCATCCACAGAGGATTCTACCCGGCCGACTGCAGATAGCATCGGCACCAGGTCTTCGGCGTTCCGCTGCGGTCTCGCCATGCACGCCGCGACCTGCACCGGTGCACCAATGACAGCCGGCGGCGCGCAGATCACAATCGCGCGCCGAGTCGCCGGGTCGTGACTCGGAAACGCCGGCTGCGCTCCCACGACCGCGGGCGCGTAAAAATCGGGACTACGCGCGCACATCCACGTGACGAACTGGCGCGCAAGTGGCAAAAGTGAAAATCGCAACCGCTCACTGGTGCGCGCCGCCTGGTGTTTCGGCGGCGCGTCGGTCGGCCGACACACGAGCCAACAGAGGCGGCGCGGCGGCCGGCGTTCCGCTGCGACCAGTTGGTGCTCGGTCGGCTGCACAAGCGAGCAGCTCACACCTTGTCCGCTCCAGTGCCGACACGCTATGCTTATCGGCCGGAAGGCGGTTAGACACAGTCTGGCCATGACTGGCGTCGCGATGTGCACAAGTCGGCCGTGGAACAAAGCATCGCCGAGGCGCGACCTGGCCGCACACAAACATTGAAAAACAGGCGCTCGTCTGCCACCGGACGCCTGCAGGCGTGCCGCCTAACTGTGCTCCGTAGTAGATATGGTCAATGACGAGGTAACGGGTCCAGACTGGTCTGCACGTTCTGGGCGCGTGCTGTACGGACTGCCAGCGACCGCGCATACCTTCGTCGGAACGCTGTCGGAGCTCTGCCAGCCGGTCTTTCAGCGAATGCGTGAACAGGTGAATCGCTTTGCAGAGGTAGAAGAGGTGCCTGGACTTCTCGTCGCTGCTGGTGTAGAAGGTGAACTTCTGCGTCAGAGCGCTCATCTCGAACTTCTTTTTCTGCAAAAAAAGGAAAACAAATGTAAGTGGAGACCAGTCTATAAGGGTAGACTTGTATCCAAGGAGGTTTTCAAGGGAAGAAGGGAGTAATTATCGACATCCGGGCAGCGCCTTACCCAAATTAACGTCATTGTGGTGCCAATGTGGTAGTTAACATGCAACATTTCGATGCAGATGATCTGCATCATCCTCCCCAACGTAGCAGCGTCTCATCTCATTTCTGAGGAGCCTAATGATTCCAGCTCGTCTACGACATTGAGCGGGAATGATGAATGACGTGGATAATTTCCAATAAATGCATTACAGAGATCGAACTTAACCTAGCGGGCGTCCATTATTTGTGATGGGCAACATAAAAGTCACCGCTTTCGGTTATGCCTTTTGTTCAGCACTTGGGGTACGCCTGCGAATAATAGAATCTTTGCAATATGACGGAAATTAGAGGTAGGCCCAGACGTCGCGGACGTGTGGTACGAACCAACTCGCTAAACTCCTGAGGCTCCGCAAAACTGGTGTGCACTTCAATGTCGCGTTCGAAACATTATTGGACAGTGGTTTTGTGGTTTTGTGGGGTGCTTTTCCGTACTCCGGCGCTGGAAGCCACGGTGGTGGTGGGGTGCTCTCCAGTACCCCGTCGCTATGATCTGCTAAGATGGTGTCTGCTTAGGTGGGGTCTGCTAAGGTGGGGTCTGCCGGGGTGGGGGTCTCCTGGGTTGGGGGTCTCCTGAGGTAGGTCTGCTGAGGTGGGGTCTACTGAGATGGGGTGATATATGTGCTGAGCTAGAGTCTGGTGGTGTGCGAGTGTGTAAAATGCCACTGCATTCACCTGGGTAGTCAATATTAATTTTAGTACACTTAATTTTTATGTCAGTGAAGTGTTGCTAAGCCAAGCATTCTCCTAATTTCAATGCCATTTTACGCCTGCCACATTGTCGGCTTTTTCGACATCATTAGGGGTTGATACCATACACTGCGTCGGTACTAATGTGCTCGTATGGTTGTGCTAGTTTTGGCCTGATACCAAACACCCATAAAATGAATTTCAAGTTATTTGTGCTACGATTATCCATGGAAAGACCAACTTCAAAACAGTGGTGTTATTCTCTCTCCCACACCTCAAACCTAAGTTGCCCAAGCATTAGTCAGTGTGCTGCAGTCGTCTGCACTTTGACTGGCCGCCGCTGATGCCGCACCGCGACAGCCACATACATCGTCATGCACCGCCGCGACAGCCGAGACGGCCGCCGCTGACGTCACAAGCTGCGCGTCACACGAGTGCGACATCGTGACGCCGCGCGCCGGGGCGAGACGGCCGCCGCGCCGCGCTCGCAGCGGCGCCCCGGCTCGGCCAGCGCGGCCGGCTGAGCATTGTTGAACAGCTGGGCATGCCTGGCAAGCGACCAGCGAGACGCCTTCCGGTGCTGGCGGCCGCGTTCAGCCGGCACGGACGGACAGGGCGCGGCGCGGCGCGGCGGCACCCAGCTCCTTTTGGAGCCGGTGGGCGGGGCGGGGCGGACGAGGGGGCAGGGTAGGACAGGACAGGGCAGGGCAGGACAGGGCAGGACAGGGCAGGACAGGACAGGACAGGACAGGACAGGACAGGGCGGGGCAGGACAGGACAGGACAGGACAGGACAGGACAGGACAGGACAGGACAGGACAGGACAGGACAGGACAGGGCAGGACAGGGCAGGACAGGGCAGGACAGGGCAGGACAGGGCAGGACAGGACAGGGCGGGGCAGGGCAGGGCAGGGCAGGGCAGGGCAGGGCAGGGCAGGGCAGGGCAGGGCAGGGCAGGGCAGGGCAGGGGAAGAGGTGACCGACTGAGGCCCATGCGGCGCGCTGGTGAATGCTGAGCGGCGCAGGCAGCCAGCACGCCTGGCCGGGCATGAATGGCGCCCAGCGACGCCGGCCGCCTCCACAACAACAGGCCAGCCGAAGCTGACAGGGATTGGTGGCTCGCCCGGCTGCCGGAACCACTCGCTGCGGCCGCAAGACGACCGCCAGTCACGCGAGCGTCACGTCTCCACAGGTACGATATCGCTCTGCAGGTGTAATGTCCCTCCTCAGGTCTCATGTCAGGCCACAGGTACCATATCGCTCTGCAGGTGTAATGTCCCTCCTCAGGTCTCATGTCAGGCCACAGGTGCGATATCGCTCTGCGGGTGTAATGCCCCTCCTCAGGTCTCCTGTCAGGCCACAGGTACGATATCGCTCTGCAGGTGTAATGTCCCTCCTCAGGTCTCATGTCAGGCCACAGGTGCGATATCGCTCTGCAGGTGTAATGTCCCTCTTCAGGTCTCATGTCAGGCCACAGGTACGATATCGCTCTGCAGGTGTAATGTCCCTCCTCAGGTCTCATGTCAGGCCACAGGTGCGATAACCTTCTACATGTGTAATATCCCTCTGCATCTCTGATATCCCACCATAAGTATGATATCCCTCTACGGGTGAAATATACTCCACATATCTCATGCACCCACCACAGGTGCGATATTCATCTACAGGTGTTATATCCCTCGGTATCTCTAATGACCCACCGCAGGTGTGATACCACTCTACAAGTGAAATGTTCTCCACAAGACTGATTTCCTGCCGTGGGTGTGATATCACTACAGAGGAAATAGTCCTCCACCGATCTGATGTTCCTCCACAGGTACAGTATCCCTCTGCAGGTGGAATACACCTCCACAGGTGCAACATCTCCTCTATAGGTGGAATACCTCTCCACCGATATGATGTCCCTCTACAGGTACAATATCCCTCTACAAGTGGAATACCACTCCACAGGTCTGATGCCTTACCACAACTGCGATATCCTTTTATAGTGTGTGCGTGCCTCTCCACACCACTGTACATATCCTTCCACAAGATTCGATGTCCTTTTACAGGTGTGATATCCTTCCGCAAGTTTAGATATCCTTTTACAGGTGGGATATCCCTCTGCAAGTGTGATGTCCCCCACAAGCATCGTGTCTCTCCATAGGTCTGGTGCCCCTGCAGAGGCGTGATATACATCAACAGGCGTGACGTCCTATACCGGCTGCTATGATCCTCCCCCTCACGGATGCGATATCGTCTTACACACATAATGCTCCTACATAGGTGCGATATCCCTCGCCGGGTGTGATGTTCCTCCATAAATATGATGTCCATCTGAGGACATTCCGAGTGCCGTAATGCTCCTCCATAGGTGCGATATCTCTCGACGGGTGTGATGTTCCTCCATAAGTATGATGTCCATCTGAGGACATTCCGAGTGCCGTAATGCTCCTCCATAGGTGCGATATCTCTCGACGGGTGTGATGTTCCTCCATAAGTATGATGTCCATCTGAGGACATTCCGAGTGCCGTAATGCTCATCCATAGGTGCGATATCTCTCGACGGGTGTGATGTTCCTCCATAAGTATGTGTCCATCTGAGGACATTCCGAGTGCCGTAATGCTCCTCCATAGGTGCGATATGTCTCGGCGGATGTGATGCTCCTCCACAGGTGTGATGTGCCTCTGAGGACGGCTGACCCCGACCGCTCCGGCCAACGATGCCGCTCAGGGAGCGGACCGTTCTCCGTCCGGCCGGACGGCTCCTGACCGATGACCGATGACCGATGACCGATGACCAGATGACCAATCAGCACAGTGACGCTCCCAACCAAAACACGGCTACCGGACTCAGCCGGGCGGTCGGCCGGCCCCAAGGGCGTGGGACCTAGGTACACGGCGCCTGACGCCCGGACGTCAGGTGTCCGCACCCAACACTTGCACCTCAGCTGTAGGCACCTAGCACTTGCACCTCAGCTGTCAGCACCTGACGCTCGGATCTCAGGTGTCAGCACCTGACGCTCGGACCTCAGGTGTCAGCACCTGACGCTCGGACCTCAGGTGTCAGCACCTGACGCTCGGACCTCAGGTGTCGGCACCTGACGCTCGGACCTCGGATGTCGGCACCTGACGCTCGAACCTCAGGTGTCGGCACCTGACGCTAGGATCTCAGGTGCACTCGGTACTCGGGCATCAGCACTAGGCACTTGGACCTCAGCACTTAACACTCTGCACTTGATACTTGGACCACAACACTCGGCATTCGGTCTCCGGCGCCCCAACCTCGGCACTCGACATTTAATCCCGAGATCTTGGCGCTCTGGCTTCGGCGCTGTACACCCAGATCTGGGCTGTTTGCAGTTGGGCTGCCGTCGCCGCCGCCGCGGGCTGGCCCGTGTCAGGCTGGGCTGTTGGCAGTTGGGACGCCGCCTCCGTGGGCTGGCCCGTGTCGGGCTGGACTTTTGGCAGTTAGGCCGCCGCCGCCGCCGCCGCCGCCGCGGGCCGGCCCGTGTCGGGCCGTCATAATTTCCCAGCCGCTCGAGTCGTTTGCAAGTCTAACGTGCAGCCGGCGGCCGCTGTCCGGCGCGGACGGTACCGCCGAGCCGCAGGGGCGCCGGCCGGCTGTCGGCTGTGGCATTCCCACCGCGACTGGTCACAGACGCCGGCCCGCGCCGAGACACCAGTCCAGACCGAACACGTCGTCCAGACCAAGCTCCCGATGTTCATTTGTTGTGGAGCTGGCTGGTGTGTGGTTGGACTCAAAATCATCAATGGAGTAGAAGCTCTGTCCATGTTTTGAAAATGAAAGCATCATTTTCCTTGCACACTTGTTAATATTTGATATTGTCCCTGTCTGAACCATTCAATTATTGCTCTTCAACATGAAGTCATGTTGGACCTGGTTCAATAAACACACACACAGACACAGACATCTAAACACGTTCCACAGTATTTTTGTCACATACATGAATATGTCAGATTGAGTCTTCAAATCAAAACACTTTCCCAGGTAGTTGCTTCCCACGTGTTTTGGGTTTTAATCCAGGACACTGGTAACAGTGTCGAAAAACATGGATTTTCCGGATCTTCCACCGTCAAGGAATTGCGTGCACTCTCGGCAATACGCACCCCTTTATCAATCGTGATTTTACAATTGATTGTTGGTAACACGCATTCATGCAAACTAAACCAAAATCACTGTTCTCGTGATCGCAAAATGTCTTTATTGAACTCAATACTTCCCCGAGAGATTTCACAGATTTCAGAGTTGAAGGTGATGCAAATGTCTCCCTCCTTGCTATGAAATATCGATTCGCCTCTAGAAAAAAAAATTATTCGAAACATCGACGACAGTTCATGAACATTATTTCTTCCACGGGGTGACAATGCATGCAATGAATAGCTTCTCCGGGAAATACTGGCCCACATTTCGGAGCCCATCAAAAACGCTGTCTGTCCGCGGTGCGAAGGAGTTCAAACGATGCTCACCTCGAAACTCAGTTTGCTTATGTTGGTCCAGACGAAGGAGGCCATCAATTTCCGCGAGTTGTTCTTCTCCTCCTGTCAACAGGGGACCGTTCAGATTCAGAAGACAGCAGTGCGGCGTGCTGGTCACATATCGTAGCTTAGGTTCAGTCCGTAGGCATGGTTCAGGTTCAGTCCGTAGGCACGTGTGTTACTGTTAGTATTCACCTGAACGCGTGGGCTGAGATTCCCAGTCCTACTCTTGGGTACGCATAAACGTACCCAGCTTGAAAATGTCCATCTCAAGAGTCTGGGCACATCCAAACTTTTTCTTGAAAAACTACCGTTTGGAATATATTACTATGCAAACATATGTCACGCAATTAGACACAATTTGAAATAACGACATGAATCAAACACTTGGACAGGTGGAGGACAATATCAGGCTTGATAATGCTTCATTTAATTTAGCAATGCGGACTTCAACCCGCCGTTCCGTAAAATTTGCATAGTGCACCATCCAACGAACAGGATATCAGCAGAATTAGAGCTTGGACCGAGGGACATATTTTATTAAATCGATTTGAAGCAATGAAAGCTTAGCTATGTATATGGGATATATATGGGACTTGCGGGTATTTGGGTGGGGTAACTCCACAGCGTTCCATGCCAAAGCTAGAAAACACTGATAATGAGGAACATCACCCATTGCGGGGCAAAGATCCGTCAAATATTATATAAAACGACACCCCTGGCTTGAGGAGCGGAATAACTGCCCCGAAGCCGATGAAGGAGGCAAGGGTCATTTTCAAGGCGATTATTTCCATGCCACGCCCATAGGTCAATGTTAAACTCGTGCAAAGCTGGGGGTTGCTGGTCCCTCTGCCCACCCCGGCTCCTACGCCCATGTCCGGCGTACACCGTAGTGGTGTGCTTCTCAAATCGAAATCACAAGCATCCACTGCTGCTTGAAGGTATCCTCAATCAGCGCTGATTATCTTCGAATAGCTGCGGATATTCTCCGTTGCATCATAACAAACGATTGTAGCGCACGACGACAACAGCGCAGATGTCACTGCGGCTCATCACCAAGGGCGCAGCAACGTCAACATAGACGAGGCCAATCACTTCTAAGTCGAGCCTTGCCATACAACCCCCGATGAAAAAACAAGGCTGATGTTCTCAAATATTCGTCCCCATGATCGCCCACGTGCCCTCCGCCCATGTTCATTGGCGCTCCGGTAAATCCCGTAAGCATCCAGCCGTCGGTTCTGCCGAGCACGCGGCGGAAGTGCTGGACGCGCCGACGCGGCCGCGCCAGATGCGCTGTCGCCCTGTCACCGCATCGCAATTTCACGCGACCGGCCGCTCTCCGGCCCGATTGAGCCACGGTCGGTCCGGTGAAAGCGTCGGGTCTCAAACAAACAAAAAATCACCGCACCAATTTGGTGGCCGAGTGCGGCGGCCGCCAGTGTCGGTTCCCCGGTCGGCGAGCTGGCGTGTGCACGGACAAAGACCGGCTGGCCGCATTCCCGGAGGGTTCATTAGGCAGCTGCCGCCCTCTTTGTCTGCGGCGCAATCGGCGATAATGGACCGTACGGCCGTCAGCGGTGGCGGGCGGGCCGACAGGCGGAAGCGGACGCGCACGTCGAGCGCCTCGACCACGCGCCGCGAGCAGCGTGGACGGAAGTTCAGCTCCATTATTCCGGCAATCAAGGATGGGCGAAGTCCGTGTTCGTCCTGTGGTCCACAAATCCATCACTTGCAGAATGCGTGATGGATGGTCATTGGAGTTAGGGGCACATCGACCGCACTGATCATGCAGCGCCCATAACCTCGTCAGTCAAGGAATGGAATGCAAACGAAAGTCAGTCGGAATGACAATTACATGCCACGGAATCGAATTCTTGGAGTATGATGTCATGTCGTACGACCATCCTGATTATCCCAGAAATGCAGCAGCGGGTCAATGAGGGCCATAAATCACATCAAACATTATTTCTGATACGAAGCCTACACACTGTCCCGATTAAACGACGGATGACCCGGGGTATTACTTTGCATATGCTAAGGGATCACTGGCCCCCTCAATCATTGATTTGCCTCCCCCCCCCCTCCCAAATCAGGTTGAAGCTTAGACATTGGGCCCACGGTCGTACATTTGATACAAACGATTTTGCGGGACTTTGGCCATCAAGAAAATCATTTCCCCCCCAACCAACTTCACAAAGTGACACCCCTGTGGATGACTCATCCCCTAATACTTCCCGAATGGATAAAAAATACGGCCGAGGCATCGTCTTCGCTTCTGGATAAATTGGGGGCAGACTAACAATGCATGCTGCACTGACAGTGCAGCATGCACCTTGGACATATAGCAGGCTACCATCGCCGCTCTCGAAGATAGCCGTAGGTCTCGTACGCGTGGCCGATTCGAAAGCGACACAATTCTACCTCGTCGCATGCAGTGTTATGCGATGACGAAGACCATTCGCCTAGACAGGGTTTGTTTGTTCTCAAGTTATTGCCTGCGATGGTGTCACAGATGGCCTGCCACTTCTTAATGACGAAACCCTTAATGTCTGGATAGAACTCAGCCGCGGTAAGAGGGAGGCACTGTATGTAAGGATCACGAGCAACAAGCTTCGCTACAGCATCAGCGGCCTCGTTGCCGCATATTCCCACGTGGCTCGGGATTCAGCAGAAGTCCGCTGGACTCCGAGGCACGCATTTATTTACCTCCAATGGGTAGCGATGTGAGCGTAGATATAATTTCTGGCAATTTTGGGTTTGATAGGTAAAACGTTCCTACAGCGCGACCAGACTACTGAGTGAGTTTCTAAATAGCAAGTGCCAAGGCGTCATCAACAATCTCAATGAAACGCAGTGTTTTGTTTATGGCTATTAATTTTGAGGCGCGAACAGATGCAGAACATGTGATGGTTGTTGAGGACGGACATATGCAGAGCAACAAGAGTGAACGTTCATCCACAACTAGAAAATGGCATCCAAAATTCCACTGGCGGACTTATGCATGGCGAAAAAGGTTGTTGTCCTCCTTTCAACACCATCGATTTTTGGGGAAATTAGCACAAAACAGCGATTCTCCCGAAAACTATGGAATTTATAGGCAGAAAACAATGGCTTAACAATTATACTAACGGGGTCTATGCCAGCCCCGAAATGTGCTAGGATATTTTAAGGACCAGTTTCAACCTTGTCCCTGCAAAGCCGTTTTTGCCATCGCATCTCAGATTTCTGGTTCTGTCTCGTGCAAATTCCATCATGCATATCAACTTTCCCCCAGTGTCTATAGATATAAACACCTGCCTGGTATCATCAGCAAGCAGCACAACAAAAGAAGAAAAATCGCGTCAATGTCAACAAACACAAACTGAAAATGAATTTAAGTGAAACCATTTCAAACATAAATTATTTCCCCTCAATATTAATGCTCCAAGTTACGCTTCAGAGCAAACATGGAATACATGGAAGCTAGTGCACCTGCCGTTCTGTAGTGGCAGACGTGTCCTGTTGTGTCAGACGTATTTTGTGTAATCAGGGCGATTCTGGTCTTCAACTGCCGTATGGCAAACACAGCGGAAAATCACGGGTTATCTTAGTGGTATGATCTAGCCTGTCCGAAATCGCAATCTGGGTGCATCTGCTGAAAAAGCCGACACAACTTCTCAGAACGTCTACTACCAATAATTAACAATGTGTCCACGGCAAGCTAATTGTTCATACTAGCAATAGCGCAGACAAGGAGAGCCTGGGGTACAATTTACCTCCTTCCCCAAGAGGCCAGTGACATACTCAGGGGATAATCAAGCGAACCATGACCCCCCCCCCCCCCCCATCCGAGATGTCTGGCCTCTTAATGGGCATAGAACGTGTGATTACTTCACACAGCGGTTTTATTGCTGTGCTGCCTATATTGCATATTTCACTGAAAATTCCCAGTTTCCGATTTCACTGTGCACCTTGATGCCTCCGAGGATTCATTTATTAATCGGGTATCTTAACTCATCGAAGTAATTTTATAGGTGCGTTCGGAGTTGAGACCATTTTCCCTCTTTTGCCTTCCTGAAAGCTGTCTTGCATCACAACTTGTCCCCTCATTTACTATTGGTTTGACTCTCCGTCCGAAATAAAAATCCCGGCTCCGTGCCTGCGTACTAGCAGCTCGGCGTTTGTGTTCTTCTCAGTTCCTGATTTTCGCACTGTGTGCATAACTGATGAGACCCATACACACGAAGAAAGACCACGGAGGAACCTTTTTGAAGGTTTGAACCCGCTTCACATTCTTTTTGAAGGAGATCACACGATCTGCTACTCAGATTGACTGATTGATTGATTATTTGGGCTTAGTGGCGCATCAACTGCTACTGGTTATGTCGCGCCCATGCGATCTGCTACTCTAAAGGCGGATCCAGTCGGTCACCTTAGAGGGGAGGGGGAGGAAACTTCCGACAAATCGTCAAATTTCGTTAAAAATGTCCACAAGACATGGCTGGTGTATACAGCAATATTCAAAACTCAGGTTCAGCGGGCGATGGGGAGTAGAATAGAGGGGCGAGGGGGGGTAGAATAGATGGACGATGCGCTGCGCGGTCATGTTCTTTAATCCTCCGGCTTGGGAGGCCAGAATGCATGGTGCCAATCCCTTCAACCCTTGGAGGAGCCATGACCAGATTGCCCCCTGGATCCGCCCTTTTACTTTTCAGAGGCGTTTCGTCACAGCAATTTATATTGGTCGTTTTCGGATATTTGGAGCGGAGTTGTGTTTTTTTTGTGGGGGGGGGGATAAAGGTGAGCAGTATGGATCCAGGCCTCGCCCCCATGGCTAGTCGATATCAACACTGTGACAACGTCCAGCAACGGAGTCACTACGGAGGCAGCTCACAGCGGCTGGCGGTCAGCCATCTCGGCTGAGTCGGCTGACCCCGATCAGCGGCGCAGCGGCGCGGCGGCGCGGCGGCCCCGTGGCGCGCGCCACGCTCGCCGCGCGGCTCGGTCGCCGGTGGAATGGGACCAGCGGGTGCCGGCGGCCGGCCCGCTCCGCCACCGCACACCGGAGCATGGTACCCGCACCGGGTTGTGGTACCCGCACCGGGGTGTGGTACCCGCACCGGGGCATGGTCCCCACACCGGGGCATGGTCTCCACACCGGGGCATGGTCTCCACACCGGGGCATGGTCTCCACACCGGGGCATGGTACTCGTACCGGGGCATGGCCCCCGCACCGGGGTACCGGTACCCGCACCTGGGCATGGTCCTCACACTGGGACAGCGTCCCCAAACCGGGGCATGATGCCCACACCGATACATGGTTCTCACACTGGGGCATGGTCTCCGCACCTTGACATGGTCCCCACACTGGGACAGCGTCCCCACACTGGGACAGCGTCCCCACACTGGGACAGTGTCCCCACACTGGGACAGCGTCCCCACACTGGGACAGTGTCCCCACACTGGGACAGCGTCCCCACACTGGGACAGCGTCCCCACACTGGGACAGTGTCCCCAGCGCAGGGGCCGTCGCCTTTGCACAGTGCCACAGATACAGACGTGCAGACGTGCCGAAAACAATATGATCGGGAACGTTCAGTTTTCCAACCCAAACCACCACAATTTACTCACAATAAATACTTCCGAATCATTTTGTAAGCGTAATAACTATACCGCGAATGGACTCCGGACGAGCAACATAGCGTTCTGTCAAAAATCCCGCCAGGCATGTGAGATCCACCCAAGTTATACTTGCAACTATGCATTGCAAGTCATTGGAAAATAATATGTTGAACGGCAAGAAACAGTACTTGAAACACCGGCTGTGGGTACAGCATGCATAGCACGAATGAATAGCATATCTTATCTTAGCATGGTATGGCCGAAATATTCACAAACGTAAGGCGAAATGAAATGGGGAGGTGGAGGGGGCGATGAAACGCTGGACATGTTTCAACACTGCGTGGTCTCAAGCTGGGGGACTAACTAAAAAGTGAATACGAAATAACCGGACATGTGTATTGCAAACCGCGGGATAGAGCCGAGACGAGGGGGCGGCAGACACGCCGAGGACGTTGCCGACCGCCTACCTGATAGAGCTCGATGCCGTTCGGGTAGATGCCGAGCAGGACGGAGCCGGTGTGGTCGGCCTTGCGCCGCTTCAGCCGATACAGGTGCAGGTTGTGCGGCGCCTCCGCCGCCGACGCCTCGCGTATGTAGGCGAGCTCGGCGTCGGCGGCGGTCAGGTGGCGGTTGTCGCCGTGCAGCGCCGGCATGCTGGCCAGGATGTGGTCCACGCCGACGCCGGCGATCACCTGCCGCCACGCACGTCACACGTCACGCATCACACGTCACGCCATAGCCGCCGACCCGACCACGTGGCGCGTACATTACGCGCCACGAGCACACGTCGAGCGTGTGCTCGTGGACGGGTCGCGGGTTTCATCCCCACCAGGACAGATGCATTCGAGTATAGCACGTCGGTTAGCCTGTGATGGGGAGGGGCGCTAGCGCGGCGCACACCCACCAATTTGAGAAAGGTGAGCACGGTGCACACTCACCAAGGTGGGGAAGGTGAGCGTGGGGCACACCCACCGAGCTGTGGAAGGTGAGCGTGGGGCACATCCACCGAGGTGGGGAAGGGGGGGGGCACCAAGGTGGGGAAGGTGAGTGTGGGGCACACCCACCGAGGTGGGGAAGGTGAGCGTGGCGCACACCCACCGAGCTGGGGAAGGTGAGCGTGGGGCACACCCACCGAGGTGGGGAAGGTGAGCGTGGCGCACACCCACCGAGCTGGGGAAGGTGAGCGTGGCGCACACCCACGGAGCTGGGGAAGGTGAGCGTGGGGCACACCCACCGAGCTAGGAAAGTAGTCGGCCGGCTGGAAGTAGGCCCGGCCGCCGCTGTCGCAGTAGTCGCCCATGTCAGCCTGCAGTGCCCAGGCGGCCAGCAGGAAGCACGCCTGCTGCTGACACTGCTGCCGGTGCACCAGCACGTTCTCGCGCAGCTGGAGGTAGTAGTGGTGTCTGCTCACCGGGTCCCTGTCCGAACACGCGCCGGCTGAGCACGCGGCAGAAACGGCGAACAACCACCAGGTCAACACCGGCTCAGACACGGAGGCATCAGCAAGGCCAAACACGGAGGCATCAGCAGGGCCAAACGTGGAGGCATCAGCAGGGCCAGACACAGATGCATCAGCAGGACCAGACACGGAGGTGCAGGCAGTGCGAGACATGGAGCAATAAGCCGGGCCATGTCACGAAATCACATATTTCTGGCTGATTTAACGGTGTGTATTGAAAGCATCAGAAACGAGCCAAAACTCCCGCGTCACTTTCACTTTCAAGTCCTTTCACCCCCGCCGCCTACTAAACAAAAATCGAAATCGTTAGGGTGTGAAGTTAAAGAGCGCCCATATCACATGGCCAAACCTGAAAATATGGATGCAAAACGGAACATACCTGGAAACACATTCACCTTCACGTTTGTGTGGAGCTGTTCGACGCTGCACGAAACAACACTACGATTGTATAATGACAGGGAAATTTGATATGCACACGTACACATTTTAATTATGTCTCTGAAACCAAGCATAGAATGTATGTATATATGCCTGAAGTCAAACGGAAAATTAGTTTGGACAAAGAGGTACATACACACGCGCAAGCATACACAAATTACATTACATATATATCTATATATATATATATATGCGCGTACAGATATATGAATCCATGCATGTATGCATGTATGATTGCGTGTGCGTGTGTGTGTACTTAATCATGCAGCGCTGAGGTGAGGGCTGATGTGAGATGCCCAATGCATAGTGTGCAAACTCTGGAGAGGATACCGGCCAGAATTGCGAACATAAGCTTTTTACCTACGCTTTCAATGTTCCTTTCCAGCAGGAAGTATCTAGGCAAATCACTTTAGATGAAGTCGCTGGAAATGTTCATCCATTCCTAATAAAACGGCAAATCAGAGCAAACAGACAACGCCAGCCACAGAGAAAGTGTTTACACCGCAGCCCCAACTTCGCCTCAAGACAATGAAGCGGCGTCAAAGATAGTCAGTCATCAAGTACCATGACTTATGCACTGGTTGGACGGCCAGAATGGTGGTCACTTCCGGCGGCGACTGCGGCGGCGACTGCTCACAGCGGGCGGACCGTGAACCCGAGACGGCCGCCGTCGTTTACGACGTTCGAAGAAGCCCCAGCGGCCGGGTGCGTCACGGAGGCGGCGCGCGCCGTCCGGTCGTGAGGCGCCACGTGTCCGGCCAGCCTCGCGCCGACCGCGATCTCGCCGAAACGCCGCTGGCGCTTAACTCGCAGAACATTTGGTTTCCGAGTTATCTGGGAAAACGGTAACAGGCTTGCAGTCACCTGTCCCACCCTCGGCAGTGACTGCCGAGGGTGGGGCCAGCTAACTCGTTCAGACCTCACCTCAGAAGCAGATGACATTCCACGTAGAACTTCACTCGTAAGCTGAACTGAAGTAGGGGATGGTTTGAGCTGTCCAGACCCTGCAAAAATATGAGGAGTTAGGCTGTCTTCCTGTGTCGTTTAATTGTCATGTTTAACTGCTTGTGTCGTTGCAACACCTAGCCCTTTACATGACGGCCTCAATAAGCTTGATGCGTATTTTTGTTAGCGTTGCTACAAGTAGCAACGGCAATTTGGGAGCATTCAGCAGTAATATAAGACAACGATAATTGTATTATATCATCTGGATCATGGATATGGAGGCAAAATACTTGATATCAAGTCGACAGACGACGTAATTATAGAACACGTTTATAGTTCCAACTTTAAATTACGGTACAATAAGATGGGGAAGCAATTGCCAAACCATTTTAGATAGGGATATACAAATTCAAAAACGAGCATTAGGAGTAATAGATAGTCAGCAGTATATACTTCCTACAAATGATCCATGTGGGACAGGAGCGGATGCGGAGGATGCACCGGGAGTATGAGTAAGAAATCCTAAGAAGCTATATAGGAGCTCACTTCATTTATTTATGCAATCAAAGCTAACTAAGGATAGATCCAGCACGTGATTTCTTGAAACCGATAGTATAAATAAATGACGACAAAATTACCCAATTAGCACTTTATGTGCAAATACGTGAGTAGCAGCAGATTGTGGGTTTGCTTGTCATGATTGTGTGTGATGATTCGAGCGTGTTGGCTGAACGCTGGGTTTACCTCATTGCATTGGTCTATCTCTCTCTTCACTATGTGGCATTGGAAATCCCAAGATGTCACTAGCTTGCTACCCGTCTAGTTGGTGCTCCCGGGGTCAATAATCTTACTAAAGCCTGCTGATGGCCTATCCGTAAAAGAAGACAGCACAAAACGAAAGCTGCACATATGATTGTCTAAACTCGACTTAAGCTGGCAAATGACTTTAGTGATTGTGTCCCGAGGTAGCCTTGCGTTGGCTGTCCTGATATATGGACAGCTGGCTAAGGTAAGCCACACAATAGCACTGTTACTGTGTGGCTTCCAATGTCACGGGCTCTGCTACTGTAGCAGTGCTCGCGACAGGCTCTGCTACTGTAGCAGTGCTCGCGACAGTGCTTGTAGCCAAATAGAACAGGCTACTGAGTAGCAAACGGGTCATCTTTGAACAAAAGAAGATGATATGGCACAATTATATTTGTATATGACTCCTGATTACCATGCTTCATAAACTGGACTGGACACCCACCATAGGCTCCCTGTAAATAATAATTGATAAAAGCAGTGGGTAGTTTGAAAATATTGAACTCTTGACACGTATTCTTGACATTTCTCGATTTTCCAACAGCTGCAGGAGTACTAAGAGGAGTGTCTGTGCATCGCAACTGGTGCATCAATTCGCCTTGTCGAAAGCCGATTAAAACCGTTAACCCCAGCCATTCTTACTCCAAATCCCTTGTGAGCTCTCAGACAGTCGCTGTCGATGAGAGATAAAAGTTGACATGACCTGGAGCTCGGGTAACATTAGCTGCCAACGCTATCATACTAACTGTTTATGTTAACGCATCAGTTGAGAGCTGTTCAAAGCAGCATAACTTGTACAATTTGCATGTTCCCGCACCTAGTTCACGTCACATCGAAGGACGTCTGTCGCACGAGTCGACTGAGATTGCCCGTGGATTAGCAGCGTATCGGCAGCGCGAATAGCTCCATATCTCGCTGCTGATCAATACCGAAGTGAGACAAAGGAACGGCAATGGCATGAGGAGCGATGAAAACGGTAATAACGAGAACGACAGCCGCCATCAGCCAGATCAGATCAGCTGTATGTACGGACACGGTGCACGCTGGCTGCTGTGACCACTGCTGCGGCAGGTTTCTGCCATTTGTGGCAGTGGCTTTAAAAGGCATGCATTTTAAAGATTCTGAATTATTACAATTGCTTCTCCCTGGCATGGCATCGTCTGTGTGATTTCGACCCCACAAGTACGACTAATGATTCCCCACTAGCAGAAGAAGAACCTCCGGTCCTTTGACAGCGCATCCGACTGCTATATATTAAAGGTTGTGCTATCGCATAGGTTGCTATATACCAACCTCTCACGCCGATTGGCCGTGGATGAATCAGTAATTCCGCCGGTTGTGAGATTCGAACACACGATCTCACGATCGACGAGTCCACGTAACAGATTATAAATGTAAATAATTTAGGAATGCTGATGTCCTACATAGCAGCGAAATCGCACGAGCTCCGATTGTTGTGTGAATGGTCGGGTGCACACCACGGTGCACATGACATGGCTGCGCGTGGAATGGCACCAGAAAGCAAGGCGAGATGGTGCTGATCAGGTTGCTTGCCAGTTATTAACCACAGGTGTGCAGGTGATTTTCAAAGGTATGGTATCATCATTACCAAATACCATCTGCGTGCAGGCGGTTTCCATTCAAGTTTCATCTGAAGTATAAATTATACACACACATATATATATATATATATATTATATTATTGTGTTTTGTGCGGATTGTCAGGGTGACTCCGAGGCGGTAGCATACTATTACGAGCGCGAGGGCGCGGCCCGAGCCAGGCTACTCTCGTATATGTGCTGTAAATACCGTATACGATAGCATTGGTGTAGGTTTCTGAAACTTATTGGGAGGGCACAGTACATGAAGACATTGGGCGGGCCCAAATGGATTGAGGGAATAACAAATAGGGTCCCATGTTAAAGGTTTTGGATTGGATTGCGGCTTTACGACGCACTCAGCAGCTGAGGCCATATGGCGTCGCCCGCCTCTCACCCTGGCATGAAAGACGGGCACCGCGGGGAATCGAACCCCGTACCTCTGGCGTGCCAGACGCTCAGCTTACTGAGCTACCGGCGCCCCCCCCCATGTTAAAGGTTAAAATTATTGCAGAGCAAAGCAAATATTGGGGAAGTGCCCCCCCCCAAAAAAAAAGCATACAAAGTTACACCGCTTTACGACAAACGTTCACCTGAGCGACCAGACCTGGCTCGGACGTCAAAGTTGTTGAATTCTCAACAACTTTTTGTTACCGCGCTTGAAGTCATAAATTCTTCCTTCAGTACACTTGGTCTTTAATTTCGATATTCTACACATTTCGCCACGATGTTTTCTTTCACGTGCATGCATTTTTGTTCAAAGAAAGGGTTATGACCATGGGAAGCGTCACTGGGGGGACGGGTGGGGACCGTACCAGCATCGTGAAATTTGGCAATACGCCTACGGCTTTTCATAGAAAAGAAATCGACCTAAACCCTCTCGACCCCCCCCCCCCATCCAGCCTTGGAAAAGCGGGCCATTCCTAGATTTGTTGTAGACCAAGATGAATACACACTCCATACAAATTACCCATGATGGATGTCACATTTCATGCATGCTGCATGACTCGGCAGGTTTCAGGGCACCTCTAAAATAATACAATTATCCACCCGCACCACCAACGGCCATCCGCCGGGGACCCACCCGACCGCCGCCACTGCCCTCCGACGCTCCTGTGCCGAGGCTCTCCAGGGCACCGACGCGACGTGCCGGCCAGCGTACGCCGCCACGCCGCTGGCACGCCGCCGCCGTCCACTACGGCCGAGCGCGTCCCGTTAATTCATGTATCAGATGGGAGCGAGCGCGAGGAAGGGCTGACAGCCGACTGGCCGCCCGCTGGCCTCGAAGCCACATCAGGAAGCAGCTGCCTCTCTCCACGTCGGGCGTCGGTGACAAGGTCATGGTCACACGGACGCCCCCCCCCCCCCCCCCGCAGTGCTCGTCTCGTGCAGGCGCCGCCAGGGCCACTCGGGCGCTGCTGAGGTGTGCATTGTGCAGGCACGTGTCGGCTCTGTCCTCACGCCAGGGGACTGGTGCACGTGTCGCTGCCAGTCAGACTGGTCTTCACGCCAGGGGACTGGTGCACGTGTCGCTGCCAGTCAGACTGGTCTTCACGCCAGGGGACTGGTGCACGTGTCGCTGCCAGTCAGACTGGTCTTCACGCCAGGGGACTGGTGCACGTGTCGCTGCCAGTCAGACTGGTCTTCACGCCAGGGGACTAGTGCCCGTGTCACTGCCAGTCAGACTGGTCTTCACGCCAGGGGACTGGTACCCGTGTCACTGCCAGTCAGACTGGTCTCTGAGATCAGACCGGGTAATGGCCGTCAATCACCATCACCGCAGAGGGCACACTAGAGCTAGGACGTGCTGTCGGCGGCTGGCTCCGCGCCGCTCGGAGGCCAGTCCGCCTCTCAGCCCCGCCAGTGACGGCCAGTGACGTCACGACAGTCACTGACGGCCACGTCACGCCCAGTGACGGCCAGTGAGCTCGGTGACGGTCGGTCATAGCCAGCGACGCCAATGACGGGCCGTGACAATCGGCGATGGCCAGTGACGCCGGTGAGGGCCAGTGACGCCGGTGAGGGCCAGTGACAATCGGCGATGGCCAGCGACGCCGGTGACGGGCCGTGACAATCGGCGATGGCCAGTGACGCCGGTGAGGGCCAGTGACGGTCGATAACGATCGGTGACAGCCCTGTGACAGCCAGTGAGAGTCACTGTTGCAGCACATTGAGAGCTGACAGCCGGTGACGTGCAGATCGGCGCCACGTGGCACGGGCCAGCAACCGGCCGTACAGAGTAATGGCACGTGGCACGCAGCACCTCCACGTGGCACAAGCCATCAACCGGCCGTGCAGAGTAGTGCCGCCGGGCCAGCTCCCAACACCGTCCGTCCCCCCCCCCGGCCCGGGTCCGCACGTGCACAGTACACATGTCGGAGGGCTGCGAACCCCTGCAGCGTGTCCAGATTGGAGGGGGTAGTGGCCGACCAAAGGGCGGCCGGCCCTTCTGTCACGGGTGAGAGGTGAACCAAACAAATCAGGGGTCAACAACGCACGCACGCGTTCCGCTAGCCCAAACACGCAGCGCCGAGGCGGCCCATTGGGATGAGGTCAGGGCGGTTGGGAAACAGTGAATGCGAACTGGAGGAAAATGGCTTCTGACATATGCCGTTAGGTTCACTGTGGCATCCACGGCATTGGCGGATACAGATAGGGCACTGGGGGTATGTGACCTCCCCTCCCCTTCCCCGACCGGAGAACGGCGCTCCATGAACGAAAAACGGTGCCACTTGGAAAAGTCAAATTTCATTCTACTCGAATCTTTGAGTTGAAGTTCGGAAGACTCGAATACGCGCTGCAACGGAAGTTTTCATCGAAAGGCTTCCCTCGAAATGTATAGGAACTTTAGCCAATTTATCCCCAGAATAACATTTCCTCACTCTCGTGACTTAAATGACAAGTAACTCCACGAATTGAAAAACAAGGTTTCGCACCATAGGCCGTAAATCAGCAACTCATATTTCACACATGTGATGAGCCAGGCTGCTTTCAAGCAACATGTTATAAAAACAGATTTTCTAGATCGTTAGCTATTCACGTTAAAGCCAATATTTTTCGTTCATTAAGACATAGCACGAAACGTAGAATACTAATTCCTTCGCTGAGCCTAATGCTGGCTTTCAGTAGCAAAGACTTGCTCCGCCCATTGATGGTTGATTGAGACAAATACAGCGGGTTTTTTTTTCGCGTTTTGCGCATGCGGTGACACTGGTAGGATCTTTTCTCATAGCACTAGCCAAGCACTGCAAAATTTGTCGCCCACAAGCAAGAAGTCACCAGAGAGGCGAAGCTACCAATTCCGAAATGGAGCTCCTAGGCGATAACTTAAATAGTGTTGCCATAATTATTTAATCTCCTCTGGAGTTACCATTCACATTATTAAGCAGCGTACTACACACCCGTTCAGTAACACCATCGCCAACAAGAACATGGCTGATTTTTACGTCGTATCGAGAAATATAACCAAGCTACAACAGCTTGTGGATGTGGTAGGTCCGATTATGTAATAGTTATCGTTCATGTAATACGTCGTACTTACGCACCACCTGAGGCTGGAAGGACATCTGCTAAACAAGTTGATTTTGTGGTATTGTGAAGACTAAATTAGCTCAACCTGATATAAGATTACGATTAGGGAAATCATTTTCAGGGTGTAATTTTAGCTAGCTTGGAAAACAAATTGTGTATATTAAATAAACCTTGTTGGGGAAATATGTATTTCTTAGAACTATGTCCTTTCGCATTTTAGCATGTACCTATGATTAAACGATATTTTTATAGGTACTCGCTTCCAACTAGGTAGCTAGTTATCAGGGCTTTCGGGCGCATCGACTTCATTGGTCATGTAGCGCCCATCCAACTATGTAGCGGTAGAGAGATTAATAGCATGTACATAGCGCGTGAAGTGCTCGCAAGAATACCGCCCAGGCAACAGCCGCGAGCTGTTCACGCCGGCAGCGTCGGGCACACCTGGTCGCGATTTTGTTTGCGTGTTTGGAGTGTGTTTGTTTACAGATGACATTGGTGTCTTGTTCTCGATTCTGCAGACTCGCGTAGCTCTTGAATACAACACGCTGCACCATTCGACAGACAGCTCAGGCCACCTTTGCCACTTTAATCAGTGTGTTCTGTCGGGCAGACAGGTGCCCACCTGGTGGGTAGGACGTACCAATTGCATATACTGCATCTATAGCGCAATTATTTCACAATTTAATTTTTTAATCTATTTGACTTTGTTTTCCTTGATAATGAGGAGGATACGATTCAAGGCGAAACCCGGCCAGTGACATGAAGTACCCCAGGTGTTTGCTTATTCACGCCAAGCTACAGCCTACAACCTAGGAATCCGCCTACAGAAACACTCCACCCTTCCCAGTTCGGCGCGCCGAAGTGGCGTGAGCTGTAATTTCGGGGTGTTCCGAAATTACACATAATTAATTGCATATATAATTAATTATAATTACATGGAATATCCTCGAGGGCATTGGATGCCATTGGCAACCAATGCCTGCCCCATGTGGGAGAACGACCTATTTCGACTAATAGCCGACCAAATGCCATAGGAGTGGTTTTAAGTTGCTCGGAAAGTCATGCTGACAAACCATCCTCCAATGATTATCCATGGATTCGCTTCTAGGTCAGCCAGTGTTGCTTCCCAACACACCATGACCATGGTTATTGTTTTGTATGCTTTTGAGGCGGAAGTGCCCCCCCTTCACCCCCCCTCCTTAATAATTGTAACTTTTCAACACCCCTGACCAGGATACACACGCGAAGACACTTATGGAAGGAGTCATTCCTACTTACATCGGTCTGAGATGTCTTCCACGCCTTGGGCGCATACTTCCCAACCTTGTTTTCAGGATCCACGAACACGTACTCGCCATCTGCGAAGACAAGCTAGTCAGCAATCTGCGACAACACGATGAGCACCAGATGGGACACTTTGTTTCCCAACTGCTACACTGTGCACAATCTAGGAGCAGAGCTGCTCTTGCGGCTGTTCGGCTGCAAAACGTGCCGATCTCTGTGACCTCGGCCGATCTCGGCTGCACGTTGTGTGCCATTCTATGCCATCATTTGATGGTGGACATCCGGGACATCCGGGACATCCGGCGTTCAGAAGCAGGACATATTCATGCCGCCGGTCCGCATCGCTGGCGCGCAGTCATTGGCGCCAACAACTCCTCGACGTCAGTCAGCTGGTGAGAGACACCGTGACACCCAAGTTTTAACAGACCTTCTTCGTTGCTAACCTCCAGACTAAATCGTTGCTAACCTCCAGACGTTCCCCAACGACGCAAAGAAAGCATCTGCAAACATTGCTGTAATGTTTATGGACTGGCTTCAGGGATGTCAACATCAGTTGGAGCAGCGATATTCCGGGCTTGAGGGGTCGGTTAGGGTTGTTGGATCTCGCGACCGTCCTTCTCAAGGCCTCTATCGTCCAGTGAAAACTGAGGGCAGCAAGTCATCGTCGAGAATGTTCGCCTTTGACACTGTTCGCTGTTTCGCTCCAGTTCACTTTTGTGTCTAAATTCGTCAGTCTTCTCCTATGTAATGGGCCACGCCACCACACTTTAGCGTAAAGATCCGCCGTAAGGGGATGCTGGTAGATTTTTAGTCTGTCCCTGGGACAGAGGCGGATCCAGAAGCCTGACCCGGAATTTTTTTTTGAAACCTCCGATTTGGAAAAACTCAGCAGATTTCAACCGCTGACATTCATCGGTAAGATAAATTCATATCATAGATATTCTTCGATTCGAAGAAAATGTCACTTTAGTGCAAAATATCGGCAAATAGGCATTATGGGAAGGGAGCATTTTCCCCCTCCCTGTATCCGCCCCTGTCTTGAGAAATGGAAACCCGCCGTGAGCTGTCGCATCACCATGTCGGATTGTCTATCACGGTACGTGGTCAAGTTCCTGTACACGCAAGCCGTCGTTTTCAGGAAGCGCTTCCCATGCAGTGAGGATATCCTCCAAGGACCGTACCTTCCCAGCAATGACACTCATCAATAAGAAGCGTCCGGGATTAGACAGGAAGCAATCCTCATTCAGGAACGTCACCAAAAGAGGCACCCCTTGAGGGTCATTATATCCAGTGACATAGGAACCTCTTTAGGGGGTTCACCCGTCCTAAGTAAACGAGTGGTCTTGGGGTAAGATGCTCGTCTCACAATCGAAAGATTGTGGGTTTGAGTCTCACCTGTCGCTACTCTTCGCCCGCGACCAATCCAATCGGCGTGAGAGATTGGCGACGCTATATGACTTAACGGTCGACGTGTCGTAAAACCAATAACCAACCAACCAACCGTCCTAAGTAAGTGGAACACTGCCACAGGGTTGACGAGCAACCGTTTTCAGAACAGGGCACCATGTCTCAGCCAGTAGCACCCCTTCGCGGTGCCAAGATACAATTTTATGCAAGGAGTGCTCCTTGAACGGCAGCCAATCATGACTATATAATAAGCACCAACCCATTGATATGTCTCCCTTTATAGAGGGAACCAGCACCCCATAAATGATTTAGAGACATTCAGTGCGAGACATGCATACTCCGTGATGCAACCAGCTGTCCTTAAACGAGCCTCTCTTTCTATATAGAACACCAGTTCAAATTGTTTGGATATCACGTCCAGTGAGGGACATTCCTTCTCAGCGAGAGACATGCCATTCATATCAGACATACCAGTACAAGGCACCCAGTCCCAGAAAGAGGAAAGCGACTTCAATATAGAGCACAACATGTCAGGAGGCTTCCCCACCACCCTACATAGAACAGCATGTTACGGGCGGGTAGTTACAGTTAGTTACAAGCAAAATGGGAGGGAGGAGGGAGGAGGATGGGAGGGAGGGAGGGAAAATGGAAGTGGAAGGGAGATGGGTATGGAGATGGAGGGTATAGGTAGAGGTATAGTGAGATGGAGATTGAGATTGAGATAGAGGTGTAGTGAGATGGAGATGTAGATTGAGATAGAGGCATAGTGAGATGGAGATGGAGATTGAGATAGAGGCATAGTGAGATGGATATGGAGATGGATATGGAGATGGAGATGGAGATGGAGATGGAGAGGGAGATGGAGAGGGAGAGGGAGAGGGAGATGGAGATGGAGATGGAGATGGAGATGGAGATGGAGATGGAGATGGAGAGGGAGAGGGAGAGGGAGAGGGAGAGGGAGAGGGAGAGGGAGAGGGAGAGGGAGAGGGAGAGGGAGAGGGAGAGGGAGAGGGAGAGGGAGAGGGAGAGGGAGAGGGAGAGGGAGAGGGAGAGGGAGAGGGAGAGGGAGAGGGAGAGGGAGAGGGAGAGGGAGAGGGAGAGGGAGAGGGAGAGGGAGAGGGAGAGGGAGAGGAAGACGGAGACGGAGACGGAGAAGGAGAGGGAGGGGAAGGGAGTGGGAGAGGGTGGAGAAAGTGAAGGAAGAGATGATTAGTCTGCTTTGATTCTGTTTGATCAACTTAGCCTTCGTGATTAGATGCGAGCCACACCCAGCTCACACCATCTCAAACACATTCCGGGTCGCGTATAACATGTAGATATTGACCGGAAAGATATCGGCTAGTTCCGGAATCTCGACTGGGGCGAGGATCTCGGCTCGAGCGGGTAGTCCAGCTCGGACGGAGACCTCGGCTCGCTCCGCCGGTACCTTGACTCGGTCCGGAATCTGGGCCCGGGCGCCGGCCGCGCACGGTCGGCTGCTAGTACACATTTTTTCCGCTGTGGCAGCACGATCGCGCCTCACCGTTCGCGTCGCCTGCTGCTCTCGGTCGCAGCAGCAGCTTCAATGAGAAACGAACATCGGTCATCGTCAAAGCACACCTATGACCCGCTCACCTCCATTCGAACTTCTTGATGCGCAAAATCAGGTTTTTACGAATGTTTTTGCGAATCATCACACTGCCCAGTATGCACCTAACCTTTTGAAATAGTTAGGGGTGCTCCAAGCCTGGTGGGAAAGCTTTGGGTTCTTTCATACGTTTTTACAAGATTTTCGCAAGAACACCATTTCCCAAGTTGAGGATGCCACCCGGCACCTCGATACAAAAACCGCATGTTGGCAACGATGAAAAATCAGACACCTGTGTTGGCGCTGGATATCACATCTAACCAACTGAATTTTTCGGTCATGCCAGATAGCGGTGGATCCAGAGGGCAAGGCACAAATCGTTTGGAACTTGAGGGAAAAAATTAGTCCCAAAACCAAAGTTCCCAAAACTCCAAAAATGTCTGTTTTGGACACACTGTAGGTTCAGGAATATATATTATGTCCAATACGGACGCCGCGCAGGACAGCTGTGTGCGGCATAAATTGAGTGGAAAAGTTGTCGGTCAAAAAGACCGTGGCACGTTATATACTGATTCTAGTGCGTAGTTGTGATTTTTTGGAGCCCGTCAGCTGCTTCGGCTGTATTGCGCCGATAACTAAGTACACTGGTTCTACATTCGACAGATTGGTGCATTTCAACGGAGTCACTTACAGCGGCCAGATGAGCGCGATTTCGACAAATAGTTGAACCAGCGTCTGCCGAAATGGGTTGCTATGCCATGCACGTATGCCTAAATTGGAGGCACTATGGCCGAAAACGGGCTCCTCCGCCAGATACGGGGCACGAATTCCAAATATAAATGCACTATGTCGATTTGGTCAGCTATGTTTCATTTATCTCTGAAATCGCTGGACTTCAGCGATTTAAGTCATTTGGACGAAATGCCTCCACGAGCTGCCGATAGAGCCCAGTTTCCGTCTGCTCAGAAGTTTTCTATAGCAGCCTGGTGTCTGATTCTGTGCGTGCAATACGAGAGCGCCATCATAGCCAGTCTCTTGCCCCCGCTGGTTCAGCGCCCATAAGGGCTCCTTATGCTAATTATAATTATACGGTTGTTCCAAGGTTCATGCGAATTGGCACAGCTTCAATTGTGTTGCAAGCAACGCTTATTTGGCGAACTGCAACTGCCTTATTGCTCCCATCCCTCCGCCGAGCCCACCAGTGATGTCAGTGAAAGATATATGGCCCTCGCTCCAGCCTGGGTATGATCCAGATGATTGACGTTCGGTCCCTATCACCCTATCAAATATAATTATCGTTCCTACACCTACACGGTGAAGAACCGATGACAATTACAAACTAGCGCCAGGGACGCGCGAACTTCCCAACCACTCTCTCCCCCTTCTGTTCTTACGCTATCGCTGTGGAGAAACGAAACGAAACGCTGGAAACATGTTGAGCCATTTCTTCACCATGCAGATCGCAACCGCTCCACAATTTCACAGCCAGGAATTCCAAGCACGAGAACTTGAAGGCACCTGTGCAACGTATCTAGCCATCTTCGAAATTTCCTTTTCCAGACACAATGGCCGCCTGGCCGGAGCATTGTATGGCCTATCTATGACAGGTATTTGGACATGCCGGCTACAATATGGCGGCATTGTTCCGCATACCAGCGGCATATCGGTGACCTTTTTTATCCGCGCGGCAAATGCAGTGAAACGCGGCAAACTTTGATCCAACGACCTTGCAAGTCTACGCGATTACTCACTACTCGCTCCCTATTGCACTCCTTGTCCGACAGCCTTCACGGCAGACCAGCTATCTTGAATGTCCTCATGTCTGGCAGATATCCAACCCACCACCGACGCCACTGTCTCCTTTCTGATCGGGGACGGTGTCACTCATTTCCTCCCGGGGTGGGGGGGAGGGGCAAACGGTTCTCCGCGGGGCCTCCTCAGCTCTTGGCGGGCCTCCTCAAGCTCGAGGGGCCTCCATGCACTTTCTCTTTGACTCTAGTTGTCCTCTAGGTGTATCCTATCAAAACTCCTGATATGGGGCTTCCAGCGACATGCAGTAGCTTCCTACTGGGCTTTTGGTGATTTTCACAAGCCCTATGGGCCTCCTGTCACGATAAAAGGCCTCCTTGTGTGGGGCCTCCTGGTGTGGGGCCTCCAGAGCACATTATAGGGCCCCCTGATGAGTGTTCGGGCTTTTCGGGAGCTCTACTGATGTCGATGCTAATGGGCCCCATGACCCGGGCCTCCGGACATATGTTCCAGGAGGCACAATTGGGGTTGGGCCCTTTCATGACTGAGCATTCTGACCTGGGGCCTTCGGGAAACATATTGGGGCCCTCGTGTCGGATGTTGGGATTTTTTTTCTCCGGAACCTCGGAGGCATCCTGCCAATGCGGGATGCTACAGCCTTTCCGTGAGATCTAGACACCTGTCAATTCAAATGTGCCTTCTGGCCCCGGGCCTATGATCAATGCAGAGGTGCCTTCTGGCCTCGGGCCTCCGGTCCATGCAAATGTTCCTCCCGGCCTGGGGCCTCCAGACAATTCGATGGGCATCCTTTATGCTTGAGGCCTGCAGACATTTCGAGGTGATGGAGGTGGTCATGGACGAAAAGAACAGCCTTCTGTTGATGTATTGCATTAACAACTCTTCGATTTTTTGTACACGCTAGAAGGTCGAATGGTTCTGTTTGACCATGGAATTGTTCAAATTTATTGCCCTTTGATGTAGAAGTTTGGGGGGTTCTTAATCTGGACTTCCATTCCAGCAATGATACACTGTACATTTGTGGATCATTTTGGGCTCGAGCTCGCCATCCTGAACTTGTTTTGATCCGCTTGCGTTTCGTAACGCCATTACATCTAATTAAATCAGCATTAGGCACTGCAATGCCATCAAGTACAGAAAGGAGTTTCGGATGTGAAAAAAAAAATCTCAGAACTTCAGGACCCGAAAGTTATCCTCTCCAATTCCATGATTCCGAAATACAAATCCAATCTTGTACCCAGCGAAAAGATACGCTAACCAGGCCCTTGTTTCGCGGCAAAATGTGAGCGGCCGTCTCCTCTGTCCGATCGGTGCTCTCGACTGGAATGTATCTAACCTAACCCCACAACCCTCACTCAGGATACTGATTGGAGGATTTGTACCTACGCCACTATAACGCCAGTAACTTCAAGGACTTGGATTGGGAAAACTCAGGGTCGATTGGAATGCTCAGTGACACCGCGGTATTACCTACTGGCGTAACCTCGGTGTAGCATAGATGTTACCTTGCTGTGATCTCGGTGACCCCAGTGTGATCTCGGCGTAACCTCGGTGTAACATAGATGTTACCTTGTTGTGACCTCGGTGACCCCAGTGTGATCTCGCCGTAACGTCGGTGTAACTCTGAGCGGCGCGGTGGGCAGCTACTCGATAGCACGGTGCCGGGCCCAAATAACGTGCACTGCACAGATGCATAGATGTAGTTTCTGATCTATTATGCACGGAGCTAAGCCCCTACTCATGGAGCTGGAGCTAAGCCTCCTCCATGGAGCTAAGCCTCCTCCATGACCTCCGCGTCCCACCGCCCCTCCCCCCCCACACAGACACTTTTTCGGATTTCAGCATGGCTGAATATCAACATGCTACCCCATGAGGCAGCCCCTGCAATGTTTTCAGGACACCAACTTAACCTTCGCAGTGAAATTGATCCCCCTCCTGATATTGTTCTGAGGTGACTCTTGAAAAGTGCTCGCTATCGCTTTGAAATTTGCCATACCCCGTTACATCATCTGCGCACATTGCATTAAAAATTGCGTTCTAGGCTCCTAAGATACAGGAGCTAGGGTAGATGAAATCAGGTCACGGCCTCGTCTCAATGCGGTTTTAAATGCACATTGAAACATTTTTCGTAAGCAAACCATGTAAGATACAGCAAAAGGTTAAATATTAAATAACAAATTAAAGAAAGATCCAAAAATTACAAATGTAACCTGAAGTTAGGCTTCTGGGCCAAATGTAGACCAAAGTCAAGGCATGATCAGGTCCGGTCATGGAGATATGACCTGAAATGTTGCGAAGGTACATGTATTTCAGGCCCTCTAAAGGCTAAAATACCCACTATTGCGAAGTAAAAATGTATAAGACAAGGCTAATTTTCACACAGAGTTCATTTCTGATATGCCTGTGTTCTCTAAATTCGAGTTGAAAATTTTTGAATTTTGCCGCATATGGGGGTAAACTCTAAAATTGATTTCCCCAAATATTTTCAAAGAGAAAACATGGTTTGGATTTGGTGGCACTTGCTACTTTTCCTGAGTGCCATCTGTTTCGAACGATGCCACCTGCAACAGTTCACATATTTTTTGGTATTTTACTTTGGAGGGATCCGTGACCTTGATCCTTACACGTGTCACTTGAGCTATACAATGTCTTCAGCTTCCATGTCATCAATACTGAAGCACGAAATCGCTTTTTTGCGACTAGGATCCGGAAACTACAACGAAAACGGGTGGGTAACTGACCGCACCCCGACATTGACCTGCTTCACCGGACCTGGAATATCAACAAAAAGAGATAGATAAATATGCTAAAAACAACTCTAAAAAGTTTAAATATGTAGCTACGCCATAACGTATGCCTTGCTCTCTATCTTTCTTGGAACAAAAATTAGTGCTGGGGATCAAATTGATCCCTACGCACTGTGTGGGGTAGAAAACTATGTCGCAATGCGAGGGTTAAGCATTACCAACGCCCCAACGTTTCTTCTTCAAAGAACCACCAATGCAAGGACTGGTCTCATGCGACCAGTGGCACCAGTCAGAGGCCAGATCACGAGCCGCCAGGCCAACAACCGAGCGGGTGCCGGTTGCTGTCCCGCCAGGGTCACGGCCGGGTCACCAGGTCACCACTTAACACTATGTCACACACACCGACTCACCTAGAATGACCGCTAGACCGAACAAGTCGGGGTCTTGCATTCCCTGGAGACACATCTGTTCGGCCACCGCGGAAAACAGCTCCGACAGCTTACACTTGGGCTGAAACGCAGCAACCGGCCAATCAGACAGCAGTATACTCGCTGGGCGGCCCGACGAAAGTCACGGACACAGAGTGGCCAAAAGCCTGACTTGAGGGGGGCAAATAAAAGAGAAATCCTCTGATGTTGACAAACTTATATGATATCAGCTTGCAGTCGTCGGGTCTGCTTAAGACAATATTTATGTGATAGATTGTCCTTAGATTTGGAGAAAATGCCACGTTGGTATAACATTTCGACAAGAACGGCCTCTTTGGGGAACGGGACCATGACTCCGTCCCCCTGGATTCACCAATGCACGAACAAATAGTCGACAGAGATACAATTGATTGATATAGACAGGTCATACTGGACCAATGGCCGTGGGGCGCCTCTAGCAGGTCGCAAGCTGAAAATAAACTTCCCTCTTCCATCGAAAAAAGGCATTTGGTTCGCGTTCCAGTGCTATCTAGGAGCTATAATATATAATTATGCTCAGTGACAGTTCCGAGGAGAGAGGAAAACACCGCGTTGCGCGCCACGAGATGAACCCAAGAGTATCCGATTTTAAACTTATGGTCAGCCAGTGACCCTCTACGACAAAGGTTAATGCAAATATCGAAATCTCATTTGACTTTGCAACTTGCGTGTCATTTTTCTCGCAACTTAGAAGATGAGGGAACATTAGGTTCCGAATGTTAACATTCTGGCAATTCATACAAAGCTCCCCTGTAGGGTGGAGCATTTCACATTGTGTAACTCCCCTTGGGTGGGTCAAAAACCTTCTGCAGTATGATCATGGGCCGAGGAACAGAATGCAGGGTTTCCCCAATACTGGAGACACTTTCATTGATGATCCAAGCGGTTTTATCATTTCTGGGACAACCGGGCCGCTGAGAGCCAGGGGCGGATGCAAGGGGCAATGGGCCCCCCACTATGGAGGTTGGCGCCCCTCGGGCCTGGAAGAGGCGCTTCTCTGGGAAGGCTCGAGTGCACCCCGCCTCCCTTGAACTTTTCAGCCAGAGGCGCCCCACGGAAGGCAAAGGCTACTTTAGCAGTAGTGCCCCTCTGGACAGGTGCCCCCATGACAATTCCTAAATCCGCTTCTGCCGAGAGCCGGCTGGTCGGTGACGGCGGGCATCACACCATGAATGACAGGGCAGACAGACGAGTCCACCGCTGGACACGAGGGGAGGCCGCCTTTCCGTCCGCGGTGCGGGCGATGGGCCAGCGCAGGAAGAAACCGCAGCTCTTCGAGCCCGTTCCAACTTTGCAGTAAGAACTACTACAATTTTTGCGTGTGGCCGAAAAGCGGTCCTTCTATAGCTGCACGGGCATAGCTGAGGTCCGCTGGAGCGGCCGGCCACCGCCACATCCGTGAATGGCGTGACGTCATCGGTCAGCGCTCGGCAGTCCATCATTAGCCACATGCCATTCGCAGGCGCGAGCCTGCCGCAGGCCGTGAGTGCCTCCGCGAGCCTGTGTCAGAGGCTGCGATTTCCCCAAGACCGGATGCGTCGGACGTCTCGGAAGACTGGAGGCCGGCACTGTTCTCCCCATAGGACTGCACGAAGTGAGCCGCGCCCGAGACGCATTGTCAGAGACTGCTTGTTGTGATGTGGCACGGACGGCAGCGTCTGTAGCATCAGTGGGGCGGCCCAGCACCGAGCCAGCAGGCCAGCATAACTCCGCCATATTGTCCGGTCCCACGTCATCTCTATAGGTGCCTAACACCGATTGCTACGATGTCGAGGGCCGCTCGACCAGTGGCGCTGTCAGGATTTTCTTAAGGGGGTCCGACCGAAACAAAAATCATTCGACTCACACCCAGAAATTGTGTGGTTTGGCGTGATACGAATCACATTTTTTTATAAATCTAGTATATTCTTTGTTAAGGGTGCGCCTGGGGCATCCACCCCTGCCCTAGCTGTACATTTTACACTCGACTCGAGTATCCCTGGAGTGTGCCGTTTCTACTCAGAGGGGCGCCTTTGTCTGACAAAAAATCAAGCGGGAGGGGTGTGGGACTCGAGCAGCCTGGAGGGGCGCCGCATCTCCATGGGGGCGCCCTTCGAGACCCCCAAAGGAGGTGGCGGCGCTCTCTTGATCCTTAAATCACTCCCTCTCCCTGCTCCCTACGCATAGCACCGGAAGTAAACCTGTACTAGAGCGAGCGATGAGGGTAATCGGTATTGGCAAGTCACGATCCACCGTCCAGTACAGGGCGGCGTTATACCCTGTGCGCCCAGTGACCCCGGTCCAGGACCAGAGTCTGTAGCCCTTAGCCTACGGTGAGGTGCACCCAGTGACCCCGATCCAGGACCAGGGTCTGTAGCCCTTAGCATGCGGTGAGGTGCACCCAGTGACCCCGGTCCAAGACCAGAGTATGCAGCCCTTAGCCTGCGGTGAGGTGCGCCCAGTGACCCCGGTCCAAGACCAGAGTATGCAGCCTTAGCCTACGGTGAGGTGCACCCAGTGACCCCGGTCCAAGACCAGAGTATGTGGCCCTTAGCCTACGGTGAGGTGCACCCAGTGACCCCGGTCCAGGACCAGAGTATGTAGCCCTTAGCATGCGGTGAGGTGCACCCAGTGACCCCGGTCCAAGACCAGAGTATGCAGCCCTTAGCCTACGGTGAGGTGCGCCCAGTGACCCCGGTCCAAGACCAGAGTATGTAGCCCTTAGCCTACGGTGAGGTGCACCCAGTGACTCCGGTCCAAGACCAGAGTATGTGGCCCTTAGCCTACGGTGAGGTGCACCCAGTGACCCCGGTCCAAGACCAGAGTATGTGGCCTAGCCTGGTGAGGCACAGTGACTCGGTCCAAGACCAGAGTATGTGGCCCTAGCAGCGAGGTCACCCAACCCCGCCAAACCAGAGTATGTGGCCCTTAGCCTACGGTGAAGTGCGCCCAGTGACCCCGGTCCAGGACCAGGGTCTGTAGCCCTTAGCATGCGGTGAGGTGCGCCCAGTGACCCCGGCCCAGGACCAGAGTCTGTAGCACTTAGCCTACGGTGAGGTGCACCCAGTGACCCCGGTCCAGGACCAGAGTCTGTAGCCCTTAGCATGCGATGAGATCGGCCACGTGTCCGGAACTCTAATTCCGGCTCAGCCGCACGTGACACGCGCTGGTACCTATCTGACCCCGGCTCGGTCGACCGCCACTGAGAACCAGGCGTGGGCCGGGGCGCCGACAAATTTAGCCTTTTTACGAATTACAGGAAACATACCTTTAACACGAATATGTTCTTATCTCGGAATATTGGAGGAGAAAATGGACGCATAATTCATTTTTTGGAGGCGAATCCCTGCCGACAGCACACCCCTAGCAACGGTGCCGTGGTGGATCGCGGGTGCTTAAGCGGCCGGTGGCCGGTGGCCGGCCGCCTGCCTTGCAGCGCAGTCGGCCTCCGGAACCGAGCGGCGTGCTATGTGGATTAACAGCTCGGACGTGTAGCGTCGAGGCACGCTGCCGTCTCGGACGCCGAGAACCTGTCGCCAGACCCGGCTCGCTTAATCCCCGCGCGATGTGATGAAGGCGTGCTGTCCTATCTCGTCGTGTATCGCGGCTCCGATGGGAACGGAATGCTGTTTTGCCTTGCATCGCGCGTATACAAAAGGTCTTACACATTGTCTGAGCACGCCGTTTTCCTCGGAATTGTTCCGGCCGCGTTAAATCCGAGCCGACACGTTCACCTGCACGCCTCAGGAACTGACCGGCTGGCGGCAGTCGTGCGTCGCGGCGGCGGCGACTCGGCCCAGCGCCGGCGCCGGGCCAGCTGCCTTCCCGCCCGGTAGCTGAACGGGGACAGGGCAGCCGCCGCTCCCATCGGGAAAGTTGTTACGCCATTTCGAGGCTGATCCGTCTGTCCCCGATTCGAAATCCCCCGACTAAGAGCTGATTAAAATTCGGTTCAGGTAGCATGTGCATTGCAACGGGCTGAAGTGAAATTCCGTGTCCGTTGTGATATCACCAAGGCGTTAAAATGCCGTCGGCACATAGTTACATCTCTCATGGCAAAACTAGAAGACGTTATTTACATCTGATGGTCACGTGCAAATACATTTGTACACACTGCAATGCATATTACACTTTAAGAAGTTCTTCATTGAAAACAATATGTGTCGCAACATTGTCCTGCATGCGTCGCAAACTTATCAAATTGAAATTCACAGTTAGGTTGTCTCTTCTGGTAACATAATGACAATTTATTAATTACAAAGCCATTCATTACATTCATACAATATACAAACGAGTGGACGTAAATGTTCCTAAAATTTAACTGTTCCATCAGCGATACTCACGCTAATTCGCGTAATTCTAAGATAAATCGGTATTAGAATCAAATAGTATAATGGGTCCATTTATCGTCTAATCACCCTTATACAGTTGACCAGAAATTAATGTTTTGTCAAAACAACAATCAGAAATTCCATACAAGTAGATGAAATTGTGTCGAAGTTCAACCAACAAGCATAACGCGCCTGCACAAATTTTGCCCACGTAATTTAAGTCAAAATCTGCTCTCACTGTTGACAACATCCCACAAAAAGATATATATATATATATATATATATATATATATATATATATATATATATATATATATATATATATATATATATATATATACTAGGAACATATGAAGATTCTTTCAGGAAACGTTGCAGACTGTTGGAGAACAAATTCGTCACTATTCAGCAGCATCTTATCCGAACATTCGACAACAAACTGCGGCATAAGCTGTTTCTCTCCTGTGTAAAATTGGTTACAATACGCATACCACTCACGTAGATTTATGCGCCATGACGGGCAATGCGGGTAATTTTGCATATTTCGGCGTCCTGCGTCAAAATACTGATCACCTTGACACTACCATGCATGGTGTGTAGGAAAGTGTTTTCAGTGAATAGTTGTAGGTCACTGTAGGTGTGCTTGAAAATACATAGGCCAGAACGGACTATGTAACTTTTGGGTAAACGATCTGGAATATTCATCGAATAATGGAATGGGTCATTCTAGCATAAAGTAGTCATTCCAAGATCAGATGAACTTCGCTAATGCTGTGTAAATACAACTGGAAACAGACTACCACAAAAGGTCAATGAAATAAGTAGTGCTCATAGCTGCTTGATCTGTGATGGGGCTCACATGCTGCTGCGGCCAGCTCAACATCAGCGTGACATGTACACAAATACTGGTGCTGAAACAGGGGTGGAAAAACAGCTATGTCCGGGATTTTTGTCGGCCAGAACATTATCCTCTTCGGGAAGTTTTCGAACTTCCCTTCGAACTTCTCGGGTAGGGCGCGCCAACCACTTGGATCACTTTTCGCCATATAATGGTGCTATTTTAAATGATTCTAAACTGAAATGACTCAAACATATTACCCTATGAACAAAATGGCAGAAACAAGGTGGAAATCACAACAAAAAAAACAGTGTTTCTGACATCACGAAAGTACTGATTCGTCTCAAAAGTCGATTGCTCCGAAAATTTCCTTTTCACTCCTAATATTGTAAATCATCAATCCAGCCCTGTGCTGAGACCTGTACCACATAGCAGAAGCAAGCATTTCCTATAACAACTGATTGATTATTCGGGTTTTAGGGCGCGCCGACTACAGCGTGACTTTGCGCCTATACCCTATAACAGCAAAACACGCCAATGCAGGGCACCGGCTGCCTCCTGCATCGGGCTGTTGCACATGCGGCGACCATCGCGATGCGTCAGCGACAGGCGGCGGCAACTCACCTCGGCAGCAAACAGAAGCGTGTCTCGACTCAGCAGGTTGACGGCCACATACTTGCGGCAGTTGGAGAGCGGCTCAGCACACGAGGAAACAGGCGAGACGGCTGCGCGGCGCATGGCAGGAGAGCCCGGCTCGGCCCTGGCCGGGTCATAGCAGCCCCACCTCGCGATTACCAGCTGAAACAAGCCGAACGGCCGGTTACCGTGGGGCTGCCGGGGTGTGGGCTGACGGGACGTGGACCTGGCCCGGTGTGGGTCTGATGTCTGGTCTGGTGTGGGCTGACGTGGCACGGGATGCGGACCTGGCCCGGTGTGGGTCTGATGTCTGGTCTGGTGTGGGCTGACGTGGCACGGGATGCAGACCTGGCCCGGTGTGGGTCTGATGTCTGGTCGACTGTGGCTGGTATGGTATGCTGAGGCTTGTTCACAGATCGTGCCGATATCAGCTGGGTTCTGGGTAGCTTAGTTCTTGCACATATCGATGGTGTGCCCGGAAAAAAACAGTTCTGTCTTTTTCTTTTCGTCGTCCAGAAAGCCAGGTAAGACAGGAGATTATCCACATTCCTCTCCTTTTTCACTCCGAAATGTGGAATGGTGCTATATCCTCAAGGCTCTAATTTCGTGGCATTCACCCATGGATTACTGTAATAGCTTGCGCAATCGTTGAAAGAATTTAGGGTTCGGCACTTCGATAGGTGTTATTTTTACTATTCATAAATCACAAACAATTGCGAACTTAAAACTCAGGAAAGCTCACCATCTTTGTTTGATAATCACGTGAAAATTGTGCATTCAGAATTCAGCCGTGCGGGAATTGCTCTCCAAATCCAGAAGCCAAAGTATGAATGCGGACCTGTCGGTGTGTCGGTCCTGAAGGCTTCGCTACGGTGGACTATAAACCGACGTGCCGTGGAACGGGAGTCGCGCGCACACAACGCGGGATCAGCGCGCCGCAATGCTAGGCACCGATGATAACGGCCCAGCTTTTCTGCTTCAAGACAGCCATTGTTAGTGAGGTAGCTACCTGTTTTGCGTTCAATCCACTCCCAGTTCCTGTGCAAATATAACACCCGAGTGCTATTTTTGTGTCAATGGCTGGGACATCGTGACAGTTCCTAACGGACCTCCATTGTGTAGCGACATTGACGAAGCGCTGCAATTGTATGCTCAGTGCCGGCGCGAACCGAATCATTTCTCATCAGTGTAGAATATAGGACAGGAGTGCAGGTGCAGGCGCAAACGCCTCGTCATGTAAAGAAAATGGAAGATAGAAACATACTGACTATGTGTCAAGATATTCCAGATATGGAAAAATGTAGCCAGATATCGGCCAGAAACGATTTTTTTGTATGCCAGTAAAGGATTCCTATTGAAGTAATTAGCGTTGAAGTACATACATGCCACACCCTCCCCGCCCAGCCAAGTGCTTTTATCAGTCAATGTCAGCAGTCAGTGGCGTAGCCAAGGGCGGGAGCGAAGGGGCAGCCCCCCCCTACTGAAGGGTCTCCAGGCGTCGGTGTAGGGGGCCCGTAAGGGCCCTTTGGGCCGACGTGAAGGGCCCATGAACCGATGAAAGGAGCCCCGGTCTGACGGAAAGGGTCCCGGGCCAATGAAGAGGGACACGAGTCAACGGGGCCTCAGGAAGATGTTGAGGGCCCTTGGCTGGGCTAAGGTGAAGGGCTTCTAGATCGATGGAGGGGCCAAGGATAGTTGGAAGGACCCCGGGCTGACGGTGAGTGCCCCGATCCAATACGAGAGGCCCCTGTGCTGTCGGCGGAGCCCAAGCCGAAGACATTTCCTCTGATCCAATATACAAGACGCAAATATATGAAAAGGGGCCTCCGGCTTGCCGGAAAAAGGCCTTGGGTCGTTAAAGAGTGTCCCTGAAACAACGGAGGGGCCCCTAGTTACCGGAGGGAACCAAGGGCCGTTAGAAATGGCACCACCGTGCCATCCACCGGCCGACGGATGGTGCTCAAGCAGCGCAAGGGTCACTGGTCTGATGGATTGGCCAAGCTGTTGAGGGAGGGCCTCGGGCCTGACAGAAGAGGCCCTGGATCGCCAAGGAAGGATCCTGCGCCGGCGGAGAGGATCCCTGATGCGCGAGGACCCCGGGCCGTCGGAGAGGGCCCAGAGCCGGTATGAACGGTCCCTGGGCCGATGGGAACAAAACCGCGCAGGGGACCCCTTGCGGCCTAAGCCTTTGAAGAGGGGACTCTGGCCGGACGGAGAGTATCCTGAGCCGTGAAAGAGGGTCCCTGAGCCGACGGTTGGGGGCCCCGAGCCGGACGTACAGAGCTTTGGCTTTGCCTTACGCTGATGGAGAGGGGCTCAGAGCTGACAGTGGGCCTCAGGCCGATAAAGAGGCCCCGAGCTACGGAAACGATCCGGGCCGACGTGCTTGCCAGCTGGAAGGAGCAGTCTCAGGTGGAATGGGTCCCTATCAGCTGAGGAATAAACAGGGTGCCTGAGGGTCAGATAGGGATGGGATGCTCTTCGGGTTTGGAACGGTCTCTGGGGATGAACAGGACCCCTGAGAGTGATGTTCTTCGAACCACAAGAGCTGTCGATAGGGCCCCTAGTCGCTTGAGAGGGATTTTGAGGGTGAACAGAGCCACCTGGGAGCTAGGGAGAGTCCCTAAGGCGCTAACGATAGTTGTGAGGAATGCTGATGGCCAGCGTCAGAGCTAGAAAACACTTGAAGCTAGAAAGACTGCCGAGGACTGGGAAAAGGGCCCCTAACAGCTGGGGAGGACTCATGACGATTGAAAATGGTCACTGAGGGCTAGAGAGGACTGGTCAGGGATGTCCAAGAGGTTTGGAAGGGGTCCCTATAAGAAGACAGAAAGAGCCAGCTACAAGAAGAGCCCCCTGAGATCCAAAGAGAGCCCCTAACCGCTAGCAACGGTTATGAGGGTTATTGAGAGCCAGTTTCACAGCTAGAATGTCATTGATATCCCCAAAGATCATCGAGGACTGGAGAGATCCCCTGAGAGCTAGAGCGGACCATACCGTGATGCTCAGGAGGCTTTGGAGGAACACTGAGGGATGAACAGAGCCGCCTAAGAGCTATGGAGAGCTCAGAGAGTTGGCGACGTTTGCAAGAAATTGTGGAACCTGGCTCGGAGCTACATGATTCCCCTGAAAGCTAGACAGGTTTGTCGAGGCTGCGAATGGCCCATGCAAGTTGGAGAGGGCTCCTGACTGATAATAGGTCCCCCGAGAGTCATAGGGGACTGGACTGGGATGTTCCTGAGCTTTGAGATGGGCACCTGAGGGCCTGCTTTCTGCATCACAAAACGACGCCAGCTTGCTTTCTACCACACAGTGGCTTCCCCATAAAAGATGTCATTAATGCAATGTTGTCCAAAGGGACAGAAGAACCAATTCCATAGTGGAATTGCACTACTTACGGACCAGATATCATCCAAATTCAATGGCGAGCAGCATTTGTGCTATAGTTTCCGCCACAAGAATGCACCAACTAGATTTGAGTGTCAGTGTTTCTCGGGCCTCCTCCTTGTTCGTTCCATATCAGTGCCAAAGTGTCTCGGTCCTCCGTTTCTTCCATATCAGTGCCAATGTGTCCGGGCCTCCCTGTTCGTTCCGCGTCAGTGTCAGTGCGCCTCGGACCTCCCTGTTCGTTCCATAGCAGTGCCAGTGTCTCGAACATTCCTGGTCGCTCCACAACATTGCCAGAGTGTCTCGGTCCTTCCTGTTGGTTCGACGTCATTGCCAGAGTCGGGCGTCACATGCGGGAGCGCCGACTCCGGTTCCAGTCGGCATCGTTCACAGTTTGTATGTGCACCATGCGGGCAGCGTTGTACGCGGGCAGCGTTGGTTCACAGCCGGCGGCACAATAATTCACCTTCATTATCATAATTGCGGTGAAACCTGAACGGTGTGAGAGCAGGTGTAGGGCACCATCGCCGTAGGCGGCACTACAGTTTCTAATAGGACAGGGAACGGAACGAACGAGTGAATTCAGTGAAGATATTGAGCAATACGTGGGACGGAGGGCATAAGCCGTATCAATGGCACATTGCATTCACGCCTTCGTAACACCATTTGGGCACATTTGTAGATGCGTTTGGGACACGTTCGATATACACTGTTGACTGGTTGCTGCATGTTGAAAGCAGTTTTTCGCTGAGCGTTGCGTTTATTTCGTGCCGTAAATGTAATTTTGGGATCGTCAACTTACGCTTAAGAAATGTCAGCAATGTCTAATCTTGAGATAGCTCAGATGTTTCTGGTAGCTTTGTAGTCGTATATGATTCTGAATTAAGTATGTGCGCCCAAAAACAGAACACTACAAAATACAGCACCAGATAACACACAGTTCCGCGTAAAGAGTACAGTGGTACAGTGTTACTGGTGGTACAGGACAGCTGCAGCCAGGTACGAGGTAGTTGCAGCATGATATGGTGAAGGAACAGCTTGATGGTACTGGGCGGCTGCAGCCGGTACTGGGCAGTTTCAGTCTGGTACATAGAAGCTGCGGTATGGTATTGGGCAGCTGCAGTCTGGTATTGGGCAGCTGCAGTCTGGTATTGGGCAGCTGCAGTCTGGTATTGGGCAGCTGCGGTATGGTATTGAGCAGCTGCAGTCTGGTATTGGGCAGCTGCAGTCTGGTATTGGGCAGCTGCAGTCTGGTATTGGGCAGCTGCAGTTTGTTATTGGGCAGTTGCAGTCTGGTATTGGGCAGCTGCAGTCTGGTATTGGGCAGCTGCAGTCTGGTATTGGGCAGCTGCAGTCTGGTATTGGGCAGCTGCAGTCTGGTATTGGGCAGCTGCAGTCTGGTATTGGGCAGCTGCAGTCTGGTATTGGGCAGCTGCAGTCTGGTATTGAGCAGCTGCAGTCTGGTATTGGGCAGCTGCAGTCTGGTATTGGGCAGCTGCAGTCTGGTATTGGGCAGCTGCAGTCTGGTATTGGGCAGCTGCAGTCTGGTATTGGGCAGCTGCAGTCTGGTATTGGGCAGCTGCAGTCTGGTATTGGGCAGCTGCGGTATGGTATTGAGCAGTTGCAGTCTGGTGCAGGGAAGTTGCAGCAGGGTTCACGGCAACGGCTGGGATGCACTGCAAAGCGGCCTGCGAGTGAGACCGCCATCGGTCGGCTGTTGGTCCTGTCGAATATCTCCAACCGACTGCTCCGTCCAACAGAAGATCCGATAGGACAAGATGACAGCATGTATTGGTTCCACGTAGGCTGACCGATATTGCGCTATTGATCTACATTGCATACACAATATATACATGTGTATATATATATATATATATATATATATATATATATATATATATATATGTGTGTGTGTGTGGGGGGGGGGAGTGTGTTATAGGGCGGGCTGTGAGCGCCGACCACCAACCAGTCAGCCCCACCCTACCGGCCGTCCGGTGTCCAGGCGAAGCAAACCGAGGCCACCACCACGTGGTGTGAAAGTGGGCCTGCGCCGGCGAGGCTCCACGTTCTCCCGACACCAGCGGGCTGCGCTAGGCTGTCGTACCGCAGTCCGTTGGTGACTGCCTGGGCTATCACACCGCAGCCCGCTGAGACTGCCTAGGCTATCACACCGCAGCCCGCTGGAGACTGCCTGGGCTATCACACCGCAGCCCGCTGAGACTGCCTAGGCTATCACACCGCAGCCCGCTGGTGACTGCCTGGGCTATCACACCGCAGCCCGCTGGAGACTGCCTGGGCTATCACACCGCAGCCCGCTGGTGACTGCCTGGGCTATCGTACCGCAGCCCGCTGGATACTGCCTGGGCTATCACACCGCAGCCCGCTGGTGACTGCCTGGGCTATCACGCCGCAGCCCACGGGTAACTGCCTGGGCTATCGTACCGCAGCCCACGGGTAACTGCCTGGGCTATTACACGGCGCGCGGCTGGTGAGTGCGGAACGGCACCAGAGCCTGACCCGACCGGTCACAGTCACCCAATCGGGGACCACCTGATCTGACCCGGTCACCGTCACACTACTGGGGACCGTCTGACCTGACCCGATCACTGTCACACTACTGGGGACCGTTTGACCTGATCAGATAACTGTCACACTACTGGGGACCGTCTGACCTGACCCGATCACACCACCGGGGACCGTCTGACCTGTCCCGATCACCGTCAGACCACCGGGGACCGTCTGACCTGACCCGGTCACCGTCAGACCACCGGGGACCGTCTGACCTGACCCGATCACTGTCACACTACTGGGGACCGTCTGACCTAACCCGGTCACCGTCAGACCACCGGGGACCGTCTGACCTGACCCGATCACTGTCACACTACTGGGGAACGTCTGACCTGACCCGATCACTGTCACACTACTGGGGAACGTCTGACCTGACCCGATCACTGTCACACTACTGAGGACCGTCTGACCTGACCCCGTCACACCACCGGGGACCGTCTGTCCTGACCCGGTCACCGTCACACTACTGGGGACCGTCTGACCTGACCCGGTCACTGTCGCACTACTGGGGACCGTCTGACCTGACCCCCTCACACCACCGGGGACCGTCTGACCTGTCCCGGTCACATCACCGGGGACCGTCTGACCTGACCCGGTCACCGTCACACCACTGAGGACCGTCTGACCTGACCCGGTCACACCACCGGGGACCGTCTGACCTGACCCGGTCACACCACCGGGGACCGTCTGACCTGACCCGGTCACACCACCGGGGACCGTCTGACCTGTCCCGGTCACTGTCACACTACTGGGGACCGTCTGACCTGACCTGGTCACCGTCACACTACTGGGGACCGTCTGACCTGACCCGGTCACCGTCACACCACCGGGGACCGTCTGACCTGTCCCGGTCACTGTCACACTACTGGGGACCGTCTGACATGACCTGGTCACCGTCACACCACCGGGGACCGTCTGACCTGACCCGGTCACCGTCACACTACTGGGGACCGTCTGACCTGACCTGACCTGGTCACCGTCACACTACTGGGGACCGTCTGACCTGACCCGGTCACCGTCACACCACTGAGGACCGTCTGACCTGACCCGGTCACACCACCGGGGACCGTCTGACCTGACCCGGTCACACCACCGGGGACCGTCCGACCAGACGGGTCACCGTCACGCAACTGGGTGTCATTTTAACGTGTCTGCGTCACTGTTTACGTTTTTACCATTTTTTCATCCCGATACTTCGTTCCGGTTGACGTAAAAATAAAATGTACTTTGCAAAATTGAACTAAGGTACACCTTCATCACGGTGTTCTTTTTCAACAGAGGCCAAGGCACTCCAAAATGTGTATCACTGAACCAAAAGCACTTCAAGATGTGCATCAATAAAGCAAATATACTCCAAAATATGCATCACTAAACCAAAAATACCCCAAAATGTGCATCACTAAAACAAAAGCACTCCAAAATGTGCATAATTAAACCAAAAGCACTCCAAAATGTGCATTACTAAACCAAGAGCACTCCAAAATGTGTATCACTAAACCAAAGCACTTCAAAATATGCCTCACTAAACCAAAAATGCTTCCAAATGTATATCACTAGACCAAAAATACTCTAAAATGTGCATCACAAAACCAAAAGCCCTTCAAACTGTGCATCAATAAGTCAGCGAGCATTTGACTGTTTCGTGTAATGGATCAATGATAGGTTGAAAATGGACGGGCACGTGGCTCCACTTGTTCTCTAATCCCCCCCCTCCCCCCGAAAAGCACACGAACACCAATCAATAATGTTTTTGTTATTCATGAAACGCATGTTTCATATCTCAAAACAAAATTGAAAAATCGGGGAATTCCACCGGCCAAAAGAAGATGCCCTAAAATTATTTCTTGAAGCACGCTCGGGAACCAACTTACAACTAAACTGAATGATGGGAATATATTTTCCCAGCAGGATATAAAGCCCGAGTGTCATGAGTATTTCTTCATGAAGTTGGCTGGAGGGACCAAATGACCTTTTTGATGGTCAAAAATGCCCCCAAAAACATTTGTATCTCGTGCACGCCCATAGACATAATGGTTAAGCTTCAGCCTGATTGGGGAGTCTATAATTGAGGGGGGCCAGTGGCCACCTTGTCATGTGCAAAGAGACACTCCTGACGAGTGTCGTTTTGCACACATACTTTTGAAGGGCACATGCCCTCAAATTTTGCACTACTAACAATTGCGCGTCAGAAGTTGAGTTGGAGAAATTATGGTTGCACGCACCATAAAGCGACCTCCCTGAACAGTGGCGCAGCCAGGGATGGTCACGGGAACACGGTCCCCCCCCTAGAGATTTCGGCATCTTTTCCCACCATGCTGAAGGAGCTATGCAGTACGATTTTGGGGCACCCCAACCGTTGCAGGGACACCCCTGCAGTCTGTAGAGGTGGCAACCAGCCGTTGTAGGGACACCCCTACAGCCTGCAAACCCAGCCGTTGTGGGGGTATCGCTGCGGTCTACAGAGATGTACCCCAATCGTAGAACGTGCAGTTGTGGATCCGGGAATTATCATGGGGAGGCACTCGTCGGGAGGACTGCTATTTTTGGATGGGCGCGACTACGAGAGTGCCTGGACTAAGCCCACCTTTTCTAACTCGCCTTTGGCTGAAAATACGCCGATAGGGTACTCGTGCACGCTCGCGTTTTTCTTCCAAGGGCGCTTATTTCTCTCCGAGGGGCACCTCTGGTTGAACAAAAAAATCCGTTGAGCGGGGAGGGGGAGGATACACTCAAGCCTTCCCACAGGGGCGCCTTTTCCTGGCCGGAGGGGCGCCACCTTCAATGATGGGGGCGTATGCCTCCAATGCCCCGCCCCACCCCAGTATCTCGCCCTCCTGAGAATTTGCCCTCCAAAAATTATGCTCTGTTGAAGTGTTACGGGCACTTGTCGGTGCGTATCCTGACGGAATGCAAGGAATATCCCAAGGGAGGGCATCCCTCCAGTACTGCCCCCCCCAACAAAAAAATACTGGCTGTACCACTATCCCAGGATAGAAGTCGATGCTAACTATTTTACAAGCACCAAAATGTGTCTCAGTCCATTTTTGGCATGCGAGGCCATACGGATAGTAAGCTAAGCCAATGTTTTAAGTTTCCATTTTAAGGAAATGTTGCCCGGAAAACGGATGGATAGTCGCCACTGCCCCCCCCCCATCTCCTTATCCCGCTGCCCCTGGGCTTTCACGCCCATCGATCGGTATGTTCGGGGCCACGGGGAGGGGAGGGGGGGGGGGGTCTGCAGCGCGCCGTCGGCGTACTGACCGAGGCGGACTGGCAACAGGTGTTTGCTGACAACGTTTCACTGCCACGACTGGAGTGTGCATTGCATTGTCTCCACCGCTGCCGTGGCGAACCGACTCAACCACTCGCGCGGCGTACGGCTTACCTACCTGCCAGAGTGTACAGGCCGGCGTCCACTCTCCCTGGCCACCGATCCATGGACGTAGTCTCGCATCGCACACCGCGCCTCCTTCACCACCAGCCGCACTCCCACCAGCCGGCAGACGGTGCACACGCGCCACGCACACGCCGCTCACTGGCCTCCGAGGCGCCACTGCCGCCGCCGCCGCCGCACGGTCGGCCCACGCTAACGAATGGCCTTTCTTGGAGCTGCGGAATGTTGTGGTAAACCGATGGCGTAGCCTCCGCGCGGGGTGCCGCATTCCCCGGCAATTGGTACAGTCGCTGACAGCGAACCCGCTGCGGCGTTCGGGCGGCCGCCGCTGGTCGCGTGGACGCGGCCGGGCTGCAGCACAAGTGTTTTAAATGCCCCACAGTGCTGTGTGTGCGGAAGGCTGTACGTAGAAGACAGGCGCCCCGTCATTACGAACGCAGAGTGGAGAGCGGTTGTGCCCGCGCGGTGTGGTGGCGCGCCCATTCCCAGATCCATTGTTATCAGCAAGGGTGTTTTCTCTGGGGTAGTATTCCCAATATACACAAATGTTGGTTTGCTACTCTAGATGTACTGCGACATTGTGATTTGATGGTTTGCAGCAAAGTTTGTATTGCAAATTACCACCTATAATGCAGCTTGCGGAGAAGGTATATGGTTGCCACGTATGCAAGGGCAGCTTTCCAGGAAAACGTCAAGATGTTGTAACGCCGTAAAGCAATACTACCACGCCTTGAAGCTGCGGGAGCCATGCATTCCGGGATTGAATGGGAGCATACACCTCTGCAAGGGTGTGTAAATAATGTACAATGTTGGGAACTTAGTGTGGCAGCTACGATACATGCCATCGGCGGCGCATCGGCATCGGCGGCGCCACGGACTTTGGGCAGGGGAGGAACATAATCGTCGTGCGTCCATTTTTTTCATGCTACTCCCATAGGCGTAATGTCAAGCTTCACGGCGTTCGACGGGACACGTCCCCCCCCCTGGTGCCGCCCGTGCTTATAAAAAATACCTTCAGCCGCCCAAGGGCGTCAGTGTACACTTTTCAGTGATGCAAAGTCGTGGAGGTCATGTCTTTTTCAGACATTCCTCCTGCAGCCTTCCTCCCACCGCCATTTTGGGAACACGAATATACACACCCTTTGTTAGCTGGAGCGCATGACTATTGCGCAACCGCCCGCCGAGAATGAATGGTGTCCGAGTAAGGTCCACGGTTCTTCTAGATAAGGTCAAGGACCGGCGGTCGCTGCCCAAAGGCAGCACAGACAGCTTGCAAGCAAAAACCTGCTCGCACTTCTGCCAAGCAACGCCGATTTGATATTTCAAGAGTAGTTGAAATGTTGCAGCACTAGTGCCACCAACGATTGGTGTTGTTCTCAGATGGCTAACACTTTTTTAAAACCAATATTTTTACTACTCGGACCAGGATAGTTGGAGAATTGAGGCTGGACCAGTGACAATAAACTGACGCTTTCCATCATGAGTGTAGGAACCGAAAGGGCAGGTATCAAAGCCTTCAAATCAATAGCTTTCAGTTCTGGCATGTGGCAATGGGTGTTAGCTGGAAGGAATGGTCTCTTCAGACAATTTCTCATGTCAATAACTTTCTGGTTCATACACTCATGCTTTCCATGCATCGTTTAGCTTACTTTATGCGTGATCATTTGTTTTTCTTCAAGGAATCTAGGAAAACACAAGGTTCGCACAAATCGCATATGAAAGCTGATAACATCAATTGCTTCCATTTCCCATTGGGCTATCGTTCCTATACGCTGGAAGTTGGCGATTAGTTACGACAGGGATTCTCGAACGTCCGGCGCGACTGACGCCAAACTACTGGCACATTTATCACAAGTGGATATAACATATGTCGCCATGTAAACAAACATCACGTAGCACATTCATACTATCTAATCCATGGTGACAGGTGTTACCATTATCACTGACGTATGTTCACGCAGAACGGTATGCCACGGCCATTCTGGTGCCCACGCCATATACATCTAGTGTGTCATCTACTGTATCATTTCCTGTATCATCATCTGCATCTACTGTATTACGTGCCAATGCGGGTTAAAAGTAACATGATGTTCATGTCGAGGACACAACCAACTTGGAAAGGATCTGCTCCTGCCAGTATCTACACCTTCCAAAAGACGGATTGGCATGCTGCGTTCATGGCAATGAAGGCCCTTGACCACGTCATCGGGCTTAATCGACCTCACATAGTCCCCATAAACAAGCAGTGCCCATGCTGGAGACATAGGCATCGTCATGGGAGGATAGAGACGCCGAGGGCAGTTTCCCCGACCTCAAAACATGGTGGCTTAAGTCGATGACTTTTCAGTTTTCCGAACAAAAATTGGGAGAAAACGGGGGAAAGCTTCATTCCCCCTGACCACTCCCAACCTCGAAGACCTGGCGAAACCACTGGATGGCAACCTGGAAAAATATCGTGTGACAAGTAAATGAAGTTCGTGTAAGCGAATTGACCCTGAGCAGTATTGCAGTTCTTCAGTTCAGCAACATTATTACAAGTTCTTGACCTCTCAAGAACAATTATATACGCTAATCGGTGGAGGGCACTCTGGATTCGCTACTCGACTTTGGGCGGGCACAATATTGTGTGAAGTTGGCTGTAAAACATTGATGTGGAATGGCGCGCCAAATTTGTGTTGGCCGTCGCTACGTCTGCTCTACGGCGGTCTGCACACTTGTGCAACACTGCCGAACACTGCCGAAGCATTCGGTCGCCAATACCGCATGGGACATTCGGTCGCCAATACCGCATGGGACATTCGGTCGCCAATACCACATGGGACTGGCTGTCGCCAATACCGCATGGGACTGGCGGTCGGCAATACCGCATGGGACTGTCGGTCGCCAATACCACATGGGACTGGCGGTCGCCAATACCGCATGGGACATTCGGTCGCCAATACCGCATGAGACTGGCGGTCGCCAATACCGCATGGGACTCGTCGCCACAGAGCAATGCATACGTCGCTCCGTTCTTCCAACACCTAACTGGCTGGGCTGGTTCAGCGCGAATTCAGCAACAGTAAGCAGATACGCTTGCCGAGCTGCTTCTCAATTCCCCCTGAGGTATCGGCGATCCGGTGCAGCATAGCACGTCGGCTTCACTCGGCAAGGCGGCTTCTCCCCAGCCCCACCTGAGGAGTCGGCGATCTGGTGCAGCATAGCACGCCGGCTTCACTCGGCAGGGCGGCTTCTCCCCAGCTCCACATGAGGTATCGGTGATCCGGTGTAGCATAGCACGCCGACTTCACTCGGCAGGGCGGCTTCTCCCCAGCTCCACCTGAGGTATCGGTGATCCGGTGTAGCATAGCACGCCGGCTTCACTCGGCAGGGCGGCTTCTCCCCAGCCCCACCTGAGGAGTCGGCGATCTGGTGCAGCATAGCACGCCGGCTTCACTCGGCAGGGCGGCTTCTCCCCAGCCCCACCTGAGGAGTCGGTGATCTGGTGCAGCATAGCACGCCGGCTTCACTCGGCAGGGCGGCTTCTCCCCAGCTCCACCTGAGGTATCGGCGATCTGGTGTCGCATAGCATGCCGGCAGGGGCGCCGTGAGCAGGGGGGTTGGGGGTCGCGACCCCCCAGCCGGCAGAGCTGGGGGGTTGACCCCCCCAGTTTTGAGACCTGCCGGGCCCACTTTCGAGACCTGTCGGGCCCCAGTCAATGGATTTTTCCGCATTCATAAATGAACCAGAATGAAGGAAAACACTTCTCCCAGCATATGGTAGCAAATATGTAAAACAGGTATCTTGGCGCACTAGTGTTGTTTAAAGCGCTTTTTAAACGCCGAAGTGACTGTCCCTCTCCTTTTAGGGCCTTGGACTTGCCCAATAAATAAACAATTCAGTGCCGGTGTCTCCTAATAGCCACCTACTGCCTGAGATTTGCTGTCACCATGGACATCCGATCTTTTTTTTCTAAGAAGGTGGGTTTTGGAAGGGAAGCCGTCGGGCCCCTCCAAAATGTCGGGAATGCACCCCCACCCCCCTGGTTGCTGAGTCATTGATGGGGAGACATAGAGGCCTGGGCCTCCCTGGGAGATGGGCCCATCTAGCACTGTCCCTTTTGTGTTAGCCCCACCCACTCCCCCCTTACAAATTTCCTGGCTGCACTGCTGTATGTAGGTACCAGATCAGTTTTATCACTGTCATCATGTCTAGGGTTGAGAAACCAAAGGCCATGGCCCATTAATGGGTCTAAACAGTCGCATGCGCCATAAAGGCTGCATATATGCACACACAACTGCCAGTGGTGCACTCAGGCAGGGGAAGTTGGGAGAACTCAGA
>JAOTOM010002060.1:77500-88844 GCA_034440615.1 Ashinkailepas kermadecensis | reverse complement strand
TAGTAAACGTTTTGAAACAGGATTACAAATGAATAACCTTCTGCTGTACGAATACCCTGACTTTCAACTGCTGTAACTCCCAAACCGAATATGATTTCGGATCAAATCCGACGAAAAACGATGCGTTATGAAATTATATAGAGCTATGGCAAAGTTCAGTTTGATGGGTCAGGCAGTATTGAAAGGAATCCGGAAATTCACAATGGTTTAAATTAGCCCATTCTGGCACTGCACGGGTTACGATGGTCCTCTTCGACGCTGCGAAATTAGATCGTCCTCATCTGATTGAAAACCCTAAAGAATCTATGTGATCCCCCAGGGAAGTAGAACCTATATTAACACGCGCGCACTGGAATGGGGGGTGAAGGGGTGGGGGGGGTGAAATCCACGCACCTCTTCGGTTTTTCGTACATAACTCCAGATTTTACCGGTCGATACACGCCACTTTTGCGTACCTGCTTAGAAGTGTCCGGAGCTTAATGGAAAGCTTAATGGGACCAAACTTGGCCAACTGGAATGTTGTCATAAATGCAAATGACTGTCATGCGATTGATGTCGCTTTGCATGTTACTCCCTACACATTCTGAAAACTACTGTTTGTCACTGTGTACCTAAGCGTTTAAATACTTTATTCATGTACTTCACTTCTTTCTTCGCGAAGCCGATTGCGCCAAGCCGTCCGACGGAGCAGTCGGGCGGGCGACCCGGTTCCGGTAGCTGGGACAGGTAACTGACCTGATAAAGTGCTGCTATATAGGTGACCTGAGGTCAAATGCCGGGTCTGGCCTCTGTATTGAATCATTAGTAATGTCCAAAACATCATTGATGCCCATTTTGGAGCATTTTAGCACAATTAAGCACAGCGATCCATAGCAATGACAAGCGAAGCCACGCAAAACAAGAACATTTTGACATATGTGACCTAATTTGACCTTGACGATACCGACCTAAGATCGTGAAATTTGCACACAATAGATTTACCACCGCACCCATCCACCCTGCGAATTTCGTTCCTCCAGCTTTAATAAGAGCCGAGATCGTAGGGGGGGGGTGAAATCCGCCCTCCCTCCTCCAGTGCGCGTAATTTTCCGAGGCCCTCCAGGGCACGTGTTAAGCGACAAGTTTCAGGCCTACGTGGTTCTGCCACAATCTATACCCGGCATATCTGCACTTGAACAGGGCTCCCACCGACCTCGGAAATCCGACGAACCGCCTCCGTCTTACGACATCCGTTGTCCGATTTCACTAACTACTTCAAATAGCTCCATTTTAAGCGATTTTGTGTTGCCACTTAATCGTTCGCTACTAAGAAATTGGTGGTACACTGAAGACACAAGGAGAAACTCCTTGTTGATATGAACACCGTTCAGGAAGTTTGCACTACATGCTCAATGCACATAGGTAAATAGCCCAGCTCTCTTGGACGATTTGGGATTAGCCGATGTTCACCATCCATAATATATATATATATATATATATATATATATATATATATATATATATATATATATATATATATATATATATATATACGGTGTATTCTGGCAGGACATCTCATTTTACACGTTGCTGTCGAACAGAAGAGCGCAGTCAGCTTTAACAAGTTTTCTGTCTAGGTTTTCGATTGATCGTATTGTTTTCTTCATTTCGTTAGATAGCTGGTAAATTATTTCACCAAGTGGCACGCATAGTTGTATTCGGTTATTGACGTTTCGAATTCAAACATTGATCCATTTTCACAATGAGCGCTCTGCACAATGCAAATAAACACACAAAAGTAAACTTTACAAAACATGAATTGAGCACTGGTGTCACACGAACTATTCTGGCAACATCATCTCGCATTTCGTCTATTCCTGAAGGACCATTCACACAGCAAATATATTCTCATCTGAACTATTTACAATTAACATGAAGCACGAGGATCGCATTTACATCCCAACGTTATTGCCTCTCCCTTCGACCTTTTTGGTCATGCATTATTCCAGTGACAACGTGACGTGTGTGCTGACGTGTTTGTGCATTTCTGGTGTGTGTTCACGTATGTACAAAGACTCGAGCACCATGAGACGTGTTCGGTCCGGGCAAGACTTTGTCCATACGAAGACTGTAGGCTTCGTGTAGTAGGCTACATTGGTGCCACCACATCCTCCCTTTCGAGAAGACTAACAATGCACCTCAGAGATGGAGCACCAAAAGAACACATGACAAACTGCCACCAAACACTGCTAACACGGGAACACCTTACCAACACCACCATCATCATGTCTTGCCCGGACCGAACATGTCCATGGTGCTCAAGTCTTTGTACATACGTGAACACACCAGAAATAAGCGAACAAGTCAGCACACACGTCACGTTGTCACTCTGGAGTAACGCTAAACCAAAAAGGGCGAAGTGTGTGTGTGGGGGGGGGGACACAAACGTCTGGATGTAATTGCGATCCAGTGCTTCATGTTTATTGTAAATAATTCAGACGAGAACATACTTGATTTGTGAGTGGCCATTCAGGAATCGACGAAATGCAAGATGATGCCAGTGTGTGAAACCCGTGCTCAGTTGGTTTTTAAAAACCATCCATGTGTGTGTTTATTTGCATTGTGCAGAGCGTTGATTTTTTTTTAATGGATTAATTTTAGAATCCGAAACGTCAATAACCGAATGCAACTATGTATGTTCCGTGGTGAAATAACCTACCAGCGATGTCACGAAACGAAGAAAACAATACGATCAATCGAAAACCTAGACAGAAAACATGCTAAAGCTGAATGCGCTCTTCTCTTCAACACTCAATGTGTAAAATGATATATATATATATATATATATAATTGCATATACATATACATGACCTACGACCAAACAACCGCCGCACTAGTCGTCACGACCGGTCGAGATTCACTTAACGATCGGAGGAAAACAAGTTGTCCACAAGTACTGAGTTTGATATAGGCTTGACAATTAGTGTACCTTCAATGCAAATTATAACAACTCGTTGCCTGTTTTGCCGTCCACTTATTACGCATATCTGGACTTCAATCCAATTTTCGATCACCATGGTGTGGTACATGAAAAGCAGTCACGTACGCTAAACGCGGTTGCATCCTTCGCCGTGGTAGATTGCACATACAAAAAACAGTCATATGTGATCGAGCGCTTTCTTCGCTTCAGTCGGATGCGCGTATCCAATAGACGTTTCGCGGTATTATTATGCTGTTATGTTAGGCGTCAATGCACGCTCTTGAAATCTGACGCAAATATAAAGTCTGAGACGAACATCAAGGTACATGTGACATGAATGTCTCGCCAAGTAGCTGAGCTTGCTCCTCACCAATGAGAGATTCAGCTGCTTTACAACTCAAAGAATGTACAGAAAAGCTTTTCGACGTTAGTACATGATCAATGTTTCACAAGCACATTATTCACGTAAACGGGCAAGCGCGCACACACGAGCACAAGCGCGCACACGCACTATATAGCACACAGTTAATTACAGGCATCAATCGAAATATGCGTTACAAGAGTGTTTTCACTTCAATTATCTCCACACACGATACTTATAAACATACATAAAGGTCAGGACCACCATTCTACCCAATTATAACTTCGATGGCTTCACGCTCTGTTGATGAGTGGGTTGAGGACAGGACAAGACGGCTGCCATCAGGACCATCAGTATGTGTGCAGACGGCGTAGAACGAACGAATGGCAAAGGGTGCAAAACTGATGGAGAGACATGATGAGTGGTGGGATTGGCTGGCGGGCAGGCTGGTGCCGGTGAAGCACGGACAAAGGATATGGTTCTCGGGCGCTTGGCAGATGGACGAGCAGAGTGGATTGTCGTGACGGTTGGTGGGTGGGTTGAAGACGTAGCGGGGTAGGATATAGCAGCGGTTGGTGGACGGGTTGAGGACGAGGCAAAACTGCTGGAAGCACGGGCTAGTAGGAGTGCAGATGGGGCACGATCAACGGAAACGGTCAAATGATGATTGATTGATGGAGGGACAAGTCGCTTGACGTCATTGGTTGATCGTGGGACAGGTTGGATGGCGGCAGCGGTTGATGGTGCGGCAGGAGGGTTGGCGACAGAGGCTGGCGGGCAGGTAAGGGCCAGAGTTTGATGGACACCAACGGCCACCAGATGGGTTGACGTGGCAGGCTGGATGGCGGCAGCAGTTGATGGTGAGGCAGGAGAGTTTCCGACAGAAGCTGGCGGGCCGGTGGGGACCAGAGTTCGATGGTTGACACCAACGGTTACCAAATGAGTTGACGAGCCAGGCTGGATGGCGGCAGCGTTTGATGGTGAGGCAGGAGAGTTCCCGACAGAGGCTGGCGGGCAGGTGGGGACCGGAGCAGGATCGGTGGCAGTCGCTGACATAGAGGCCGAGTCGTCATCGCCTGGTTGGTTGATGTCAGCGCCGTCAGCTGAGGCCAACTCGTCATCTGATGATCCCGAAGATGTGGCGGTGGCTGTCTGTCGGTGGCATCGCTGGCACGAGATGTTGCCAAAGCCTCGAAGGTCGCGAATTCGTTGGGACTGTAGTCCCGCCTCTGAGAAACGAATATATACGTAAAGAGACTGTTGCAGCGGTGGACTTAAAAAAAAACACATGCAGAGGGTTGGTTGGTTGGCTATCCGAGTTTAGGGGCGCATCGACTGCGTCGGTCATACAGCGCCTAACATTCAAAGAGGCATTGGATACTGTTAATTGTGACGGCAATAGAAGATGCATATGTGTACTCCAACATAAAAAATATGCAACTTATTTTATTTCTCGCTATATTGATGGATAATCCAGCTGGTACAAATACTGGAACACACGACGACCTAACTTGAACGGAGAGGGGATCGAGCCGTACAGTGATTCGCTAATGATATGTCATGCAATTACCAATACAGCAGACAAATGACAAAGGAACATTGAATGATAATGCATAATACAAATATACCAATACCACTAAATGAGAATCGTTGCACGGTATGGTATCACACTTGTACTTAACCTCGTGACATGTCATTCTGACTGACTTTTGTTTGCATTTCACCGTTTGACTGACGATGAAATGGGTGCTGCATGACCGACGCAGTCGATGCGCCCCAAAGCTCCAATAACCAACCAACCAATTCAAGCTATGAGGGGCCAAAGTGGACTTGGACTGCCCAAGCATGTACACAAACGTGGACAGGAACTGTTTACCTATCTACTTCTTTTGTTTCTTCAATTATGTGGAAGGTTGGTTGGTTATTGGTTTTACGACACGTCGACCGTTGAGTCATGTAGCGTCGCCAATCTCTCACGCCGATTGGTCGCGGGCGAAGAGTAGCGACAGGTGAGACTCGAGCCCAAACCTTTCGATTGTGAGACGAGCATCTTACCCCTAGACCACTCGTCCCCAATTACGTGGAAGGTAAAACAGAAATATGATCCAACTTGGAACTGTTGAACATTTAACAACATCTATCTTCTTGTTCGGATGCACATTTATGCATGAAAATGAAGAATAACAGATCCGACTGGAGAGTGGGCTGTTGGATTAAAACCCATAGTCTCATTAAGATTATTGACGCACCTTAGCAACTACACCACTCGTCTATTCCACTTGGTCCATGCCACTCGGCCCTCAAATATCAGTGGTGATCGTACATCTTCCCTGATTTAATGAATTTACTTCATGTAGAGACGTCTTGACCTAACCTGCACTTCCCCAAACTACCCTACACAACCCTACCCTACCCAACTCCACTCTACTCTACTCTACTCTACTCTACCCTACTCTACCCTCCTCTACTCTACTCTACTCTACTCTACTCTCCTACTCTACTCTACTCTACTCTACTCTACTCTACCCTACTCTACTCTCTCTACTCTACTCTACCCTACCCCACCCCCCACTCCCACTCCCACTCCACTCCCACTCCACCCCACCCCACTCCCACCCCACCCCACCCCCCCCACCCCACCCCCACCCCACCCCACCCCACCCCTAAGGTAGTCGGTTCTATAACACTAAAAAAAAATTCACGCATGGCAATGTGGTGACATGTTCTAGAACCCTGAGTTATTGTACACCAAGGCATGATGGTGAGCTTGGTGCGTGGGCTATATATATATATAGCAATGTATTCTTTTTTCTAGTTGTAGTATCAACTTTCGTCAATGTTTATGCTTTTCTCATTTTTGGTAGTGAATCTGTAGACAAATTTAAATGCTGATGCATTCTTCATTTCCATGTGAGTTTTAAGCTACAATAATGAAATTGTCCATCTAATTTCTCATGTCTAAGTGATGGTTCCCCAAGTGATGGCCATACATTGGGTAATTATTAGGCAGGTATCACTTCCTTCCCCAACCATTCAACAATTTCAGAGCAAATGTGCTTAGAAGGTCCATCTTTAATGTTCTAAATCAATCGTTTCTTTCTTCATTTATATTGCAAACAACGTCATATTGTCTATCTTTACACCCGACTTGGGAAAAAAAAGTGTTTGAAATGTATTGATGAGTTAATTATGCCATGACGAGTAAGGATGGCTACGGGCGAAGCAGTACCAATTCGTGGCAGCACACTCCACGCCTTAATCATTTCCCAAATAAAGTTATATTAGGCTCGGATTCCATGGATAATAGATGCCTAATTACAATGCAACCCCCATTTCACCTTGTTGTTGGAGGGGTGACACTTGCTACATTACTGATAAATGCAGTGTGCATGTGGAAGTAAAAAACAACCAGTAAAACTGGACAGATAGCATGATAAAGACATGCCTGTGAACCCAATGACATGCTGGATGTGCATGAAGGATCAGTTCATAAATTGAGAGGCAATTCCTTGGGTGGGGCTTGTTCAGTTGTATGCACTGTTTCCATCCATCCCCAGAACCATTTAAAATGGAACCTGTTCAAGGTGCCCACATAAACACAAAAACAACCTTTGCTCATTAATGGCTGTTGGACACTCAGAAGCGCTGAACACCAGGGCTAGAATGATAGCCTGTTCAAGCATTTTTCTCATTCAGAATATCACCCTCTCACTTTCCTCTGGTTGGTTATTGGTTTTTACGACACGTCGACCGTTGAGTCATATAGCGTCGCCAATCTCTCACGCCGATTGGTCGCGGGCGAAGAGTAGCGACAGGTGAGACTCGAACCCACAATCTTTCGATTATGAGACGAGCATCTTACCCCTAGACCACTCGTCCCCTCCCACTTTCCTCGTTTAAAGATTGAATGGAGCTGTTTGACAATCAGCTGCTCTGCGATAGAGTTCTCCAGATTCCCTGGTAAATGCAAACAGAGATTCTGATGTCATAGCTTTGAAGACAAGTTTCCGATTAGACGAGCAAATCATTTTCCTCTTCACATCTAGGTTAGTTAGTTATTTGGGCTTTAGGGCGCATCAACTTCATTGGTCATGTGGCGCCCATTCTTCACATCTAGGATTGCGAAGAATAAATCGAACCCTGTTGCAGACTGATCGTGTTTTGTCCGTCGCACAATTGCAGCCAATTGAGGAGAGATGGACGCTGGATATTTGGTCACCCAAATGCCAGGTTGACGAAATATCCAGGCTGAAATAGATTCCCGTGCGACTAAATCTCCGATCTGAAGTGTCAGATTTGTTCTATCACGATCTCCTCAGTTTTGAGACAACTGCGTACATAGGACTTCCCGTTTTGCGTGTTTTGAAAGCTATCTAATTTGGGGATACCGATATCAACGATAACCATACAAACACCTATGCTATAAACTGGCATTGTATAGCATAACATTGTACATCATTGGTAATCCCTTCACCTGGAATTGCGATACGGGATGTTCCTTATCACGCTCCCGGATCCCGTTATGATGGGCAAAAGTATGATATCTATAAACGGGATAGTTAGAAACGAGGCATGAAGACTTCCACAAACATGCACCAATAGGCAAGATGTCAATACTTCTTTTGGAAGGATGTCTATTCAGTGTTCAGTAAGTGGTATATTACATCCTATTTCGCGAATAATTTACCACTGATGCAGAACATGCTTCAGCAGATGCAAGGAGCAACAGTGTTCTCATGTCTGGACCTAAAAGTTGCAAATCAACAGCTGGAGCTACACTCCGAGTCACAACCATTAACAACGTTTGTATGTCACTCAGGTCTGTTTTCGTGTTGTCGCTGTCTGCATGGGACCAAGAGCTTACCGATGACAATTCAGAAGGCGATGGATGAAATCCTGAAGCAGTGCAGGTGCAGGTACCCGGACGATGTCCTCGTCTGTGAGGCGACTAGGAGCGATTGGCAGATCTGCTCACACGTCTGTGGGAACACAGGGTAACACTAAACATGGGAAATGCACGCCGAGACAGACGGCTGCGGATTTCCTTGGGTTTACCGTGTCCTCGGCGGGAGTCTCGGTGAGCCCAGAGCGGACTAGGGCGTTAGGACATGTGGCATCCCACCAGCACGAAAGAGCTCCAGTCACTACTGGGTTGTTGGGCTTCTGCTCTCGTTTCGTGCCTGGATACAGCACCCTCATGGAGCCGCTGCGGAGGAAGCTGCTGAAGGAGGCGATGCCGTTCAAGTGGATAGAGGAGCTCGCGGCAGTGCTCAAAGGGGGACGTGCTGTACCCGGCAGTCGGGGAGTCACCATTTACGACCCTCAGCTTCCACAGTCATAACTTTGGATGCAAGCGATGTGGGCCTGGGTGGGGTGTTGTCTCAGCCTAACTCAGAGGAAGAGAGGGTGGTAGCATTCACCTTGTGCACGCTAAACCAAGCCCAGAGGCGCTGCAGTACGACAGAGAGAGAGAGAGAGAGACGCTGGCGGTTGTGTGGGCAGTGGCGAAATGGAGGAAGTATCTCTGGAATCAGCAGTTGTCTGCGACTTGACCATGTGGCATTGCAGACGCCGCTGACGTCACCGGGTGTCGCCCAAGCTGCCATGAAGATAACAAAGTGGTCAGACTGGCTCATGGAGTACTCATTCACAGTTTAGCGTGTGAAGGGAGGTGTACGTCCTGCAGATGGGTTGTCGCGACTGCCGGCATCGGCAGAAGTGGTGGAGGACAAATACAAATGTATTACTACAATAAGAGACCGTCCGGCGGCAATCGATGAAGAGTTCGTGGCGGCTACAAGTGAAGATCGTGTTGCGTGATCAGGTATCGCGTTCGTGGTCTCGTAGGCCGGGCGACTGCTCGCCTGGCCTTCAGCCATTCTTCCACCTCAGGGATCAACTCACTGTGCAGAGGTATGGCTGTGCGCGGCGATTGCCTAAACGTTCCAGAAAGTCTACTTCGCTCAGACTGCTCAGCCTGGCACATCAGTGGCACCAGTGCATCGTCAGATGCAAGCAGCGACTGCAGGAGCTATACTGGTGGTCTGGCATTGATCGAGATGGTGGAGGCAAGAGCTGTGAAGTCTGCGCCACTGTGTATGGATGAGACGGCGGTACTTCGACATACTCAATGCATCCAGTGCCTTTACCAGCGGAAGCCTGGAGCAAGGTAGGGCGGGACTTTATTGAGCCTATGGATGCAGCCCACGCTCAGCGAAATGCCGTGGTCTTGGCAGCCGACTTCTCCGAAGTAGGTAGACGCTGCATTTCGCTCGGAGCCAAACTGTCACGCTTGTATAGAATTTCCAGAGGTCTTGGCGTCACGCGAAGTATACCCCAGGGAATTGCTGTCCGACAACGGCACGAACTGTATCTACTTTTTCAGAAATTACCTGCAGAGTGTGGGTGTGAGTCATATCCGGGCCCCACGCTACCACCAGGCAGTATCTGGGGCAGTAGAACGGTGCAATCGCACCGTGAAGGCGACGTTGCAGGCAGCTGACCAACGAGGGCTTGACCGCCGGGCGTGTCGGCAGCGGCTCCTGCAACAGTACAGGAACATTCAAAACGCCACGACTGGTACTGGTACCAGCACTGGGACTAGCACGGTTATGGCGGAGCTGCTCCACAGCAGGCAAATCTGCACCGGGTTGCACGCCATAGTGGCCAGTCTAGCTACTCCAAGAGAGGCGTCCTCTCTGGCACTGAGGCGACGTGTTGCGGACAGTCAATGGAAGCAGGAGTATTACTGACACAATATGTCAAACAGGTGCCCCACTTCCGTGTCTGAGAATGGATCCGATACAAACCGAAAGCTCTTCTTTCTTGAAATGCCATATTAGACTTAAAATAAAATGGACTGCAAATTCTCCCTCTGCTGAGTCTTTGGAAAATCACACATAGGAAGTGACATTTCTTTAAAATCGCGCCACTTAGTAGTGGCAAGGGAGCTCCATCGGTGTTAACATAATGTTTTTTTTCCAGGTGTGAGATGTTCAAATGAGCACAATAGAATGTTGGAAATCTGCATGGAATAAATGTCAACTAAAAAATTTGTATGCCCTTGAAACAAATTTTTGAGCCAACAGTGTGCTGTGGCTATACTTCGGTTTGTTTTGAGATACAAAACAAAAAAGCAAACATTTGCAAGGCGTGTCATTTTAATCATATTAACATCCATGACATTGAAACATTGTGTCAGGTTTTATCCCCCCCATTGGACCCAAACAATGCAAACTTGCTCTCAAAGAACACTTTTCTTGTTATTGTACTTGATAACTTGAAAGCATGCAATGGCAAAGAAACTCAGTAGTGACCTTCCCTTCATCACATGATGAAATACATGTTCATACAATATTTTGGGTCAATACACAGAAGTCCCCTGAACAAATTTTTGGTAAAATATTATTATATAAAAGCATGTGGGAGCAAATAAGAAGCAAATGGATTGTACTTGTTCATAGCTTAACTAGCAACTTAGCAATATGCAGACTCATGTGACATAGTGGTATTAGGTGACCCAACATCAGATGTTAGACTATCTGGCATAAATAGGTTAGGTTAGGTTTTGTTTTGGTAATTTTGCATTCTTCTTCATCATACATTTCCCAATACAAAGTTCCTTTCACTCATACACTTTTCCCACGCCTTGTTGAAGGGAGTGGGAAGCATGTACCTGCAACACAAATTATTCCTCCCATGTTTTGTATGCTACTTGAATAATTTTGATGTTGTTGTGGGTGAAATATGACTGCTTCTTGGGAGCAAAGTACTTCAACTTGAAGGGATTATATCTGGAATTGTTTCTCATTTTGCAAGAAATGAATATCAAATTTATGAAAATCACATCAGAAAACACCAGAAAAACAAATGGGTTACTAAAAAAAAACTAGGAGCTTCTATGCATCTAACCTATGCATCTATACCTACTTGATAATCCATAAATAAAGCAGAAGAAAGGATGTTAAGTTGGACTAAGCTTATAAGAAAACAGCTTAGGTTAACTTAGGTTATGTTGTTGGTGC